>LR753314.1:933453-957216 GCA_902729485.2 Mus minutoides
TGGCCATCATTGGGAGGAGAGGCCCTTTGGTCATACAGACTCTATATGCCCCAGAACAGGGGAATGCCAGGGCCATTACGTGGGAGGGGGTGGGTAGGGGGGCAGGGCGGGGACGCGGGAGGGTAAGGGAAAATTTCTGGATAACATGGGAAATGTAAATGAAGAAAATATCTAATAAAGAGGAAAAAAAATAAAAAAATAAAAAATAAAAAAATAAAAAAAATAAAAAGTAAATAAACTTTTGTGCTGTGGAACTAAAGTTCCCGTCACTCCATGAGAAAAAAAAATATCAGTCCTACCAAGAGTTCTGACAAAACAAATGTAGGGGAAAGTTGTACTTTTGTATCCTTTCTGATGTTAATATTTTCTTTTTTTGCCTACTATGTATGTTTTACTACTATGTACAGAGTTTAGGCTAATTACAACAGTAGACATCTAGGATAGCTGTTCTTTAGCTGCAAAGAAAGACCTATCACACCAACTTTTGTGGTCTCAAAGATTCCAAGGCTGGAGTAAGACACACTTCAAGCTTCCTTGACACTGAAGACTCTATCCCAGTCCTGGGCTGCACACTGCCAGCCCTTCTGGGTTCAAGGAGTCCAGGCTTCTTCTAGGTCACACTACCTGCCTCTATATTTCTTACTTGATAGGTAAAAGATTCTCTCTGTTTCTATAACCATATGAGTGAGGTCTTATGATAAATCCATTCTCAGCAACCTATGTATTTGCTCATCCACCTCTTTACTTATGTACCTTAGTGGTTCAGGCTGGCAGTCCCTTATTTCTCTATCACGAGCAGAACATTCAGAATCTTGTCAATGTGACACCTTGAATTTCTCATATTACTATAGACCTATTAGGAGATGAGGAAATCTCTATAATACAAGATTAAAGAGATTTACATGGGCTCCTCTAGCAAAAGACTCTATAGTTGTTGCTCTACTTCTTGTGATATGAATATCACAGGGAGTTTGAATCTTGACACCACACACCTCTATGTTTATTACCACATATTAAAAGTATGCACTAGCAGATCAAAGACTCAAAACCTCTTTTTGTTAATATGTTTTCATGTTCCACTTTAAAATCCTTGTATCTTATGCTTGAATGTTTGTGGATATGGCTTTTGATCCTGCTGTTATTGTGCATTTCTGTAATTTTTATTTTTTAATGAAAGGGTTATTTGCCCAATTAAGAGGCACTCTCTGGTTTCTGTTACCACCAAGCTGTCAGAAACATGTCACCAAGGACCATCACAAATCTCATTTACCACACAAGAAAGCATACTTCAGCCTTCCAGTCCCTGCCATCGCCCATGTTTCCTTGGGCACACAGTCTGTGCACTCCCCAACCGTCCCTAGAGGTCTCCCCACAGGATCTTGGGACCACCAGTGAGTGGAGCTCAACACCAGTTCCAATCTAATCCTGAGAACTGGGACAGCACTGGGGAAATAGAGGACCAGATAGACAAGGAGCAGAGGTCCCTTCTGGTACCTGCCAGCGTCCGGTTTCCTTGGGTGCACAGTCTGTGTACTCCCCAACCGTCCCTAGAGGACTACTCACAGGATTTTGGGACCACCTGTGAGTGAAGGACAACATCAGTTCCAATCTAATCGTGTGGGAACTAGGACAGCACTGGGGAAATAGAGGATCTGCTAGACAAGGAGCAGAGGTCCCTTCTGGTCCTCGCCAGTGCCCAGTTACCTTGGGCATACAGTCTGTGCACTCCCCAACCTTCCCTAGAGGTCTCCCCACACGATCTTGGGTCCACCAGTGAGTGGAGCACAGCATCAGTTCCAATCTAATTGCACTGGAACTGAGACAGCACTGGGGAAATAGAGGATCAGCTAGACAAGGAGCAGAGATCCCTTCACACCCCCTCCAGTGCCCGGCTACCTTGGGCATACAGTCTGTACACACCCCCACGGTCCCTAGAGGACTATAAGTGATCTTGGGACCATGTACCAGACAGCTCCAAGCTCGTCAAAGCAGACACCACTCCCAGACCTTGTAACTCGCCCAAGATATTAGGACAAAAGTATCACAGGGTAACAGGAGGTGGGTCACACCAGCATTACAGGGTCTCAGTGGAACATGACAGCCAAGATCTCAGGCACTCCCAGAATATCAGGTTCACTGGAGCCTACAATCAAAGGACACAGTATAAGCTGGACTCTGAGTAGTCAAGAATCAATTGGGATTATAAGAAGGACAGGCTCCAATCAGTTATATTGAGGATAGCAAACACCTGAGATAATCAGATGGCAGGAGGCAAGCATAAGAACAGAAGCAACAGAAACCAGGGTTACTTGACATCATCAGAACCAAATTCTCCCACCATGGCAAGTCCTGGATACACCATCAGACTAGAAAAGCAAGACATGGATCAAAACTCACTTCTCATGACAATGATGGAGGACTTTAAGAAGGAATTACAGAAAGACTCAGGTAAACAACTAGAAGCATTTAAAGAGGAAACGCAAAAATCCCTTAGAGAGATTCAGGAAAACAATAGCAAACGGGAGATGAAATTGAACAAAACCCTTCAGGACCTAAAAATGGAACTAGAAACAATAAAGAAAACCCAAAAGGAGATAACCCTGGAGATAGAAACAGTAGGAAAGAAATCAGGAACCATAGATACAAGCATGAGCAACAGAATACAAGAGATGGAAGAGACAATCTCAGGTGCAGAAGATTCCATAGAGAACATGGGTTCAACAATAAAAAAAAATGCAAAATGCAAAAAGATCCTAACTCAAAATATCCAGGAAATCCAGGACACAGTGAGAAGACCAAATCTACAGATAATAGTAGTAGATGAGAATGAAGATTCTCAACTTAAAGGGCCAGCAAATATCTTCAACAAAATTATAGAAGAAAACTTTTCATACCTAAAGAAAGAGATACCCAAAAACATTCCAGAAGCCTACAGAACTCCAAATAGACTGGATCAGAAAAGAAATTCTTCCTTTCACATAATAATCAGAACAAAAAAATGCACTAAATAAAGACAGAATATTAAAAGCAGTAAGGGAAAAAGGTCAAGTAACATATAAAGGCAGGCCTATTAGAATTACTCCAGACTTCTCACCAGAGACTATGAAAGCCAGAAGATCCTGGACAGATATTATGCAGACACTAAGAGAACAAAATGTTAGCCCAGCTTACGATACCCAGCAAAACTCTCAATTACCATAGATGGAGAAACCAGAGTATTCCATGACAAAATCAAATTCACACAATATCTTTCCACAAATCCAGCCCGTTAAAGGATAATAACAGAAAAGCACCACCAATACAAGGACTGAAACTATGCCCTAGAAAAAGCAAGAAAGTATTCATTCAACAAATCTAAAAGAAGACAGCCAAAAGAACAGAATCCCAACTCTAACAACAAAAATGACAGGAAGGAACAATTACTTTTCCTTAATATGTCTTAATATCAATGGACTCAATTCCCCAATAAAAATACATAGACTAACAGACTGGCTACACAAACAGGACTCAACATTTTGCTGCCTACAGGAAACACACCTCAGGAAAACCACAGAAACTACCTCAGAGTGAAAGGCTGGAATACAATTGTCCAAGCAAGTATTCTGAAGAAACAAGCTGGAATAGCCATTCTAATATCAAATAAAATCGACTTTCAACCTAAAATTATCAAAAAAGACAAGGAGGGGCACTTCATATGCATCAAAGGTAAAATCTTCCAAGAGGAAATCTCAATTCTGAATATCTATGGTCTGAATGCAAAGGCAGCCACATTCATTAATGAAACTTTAGTAAAGCTTAAAGCACACATTGCACCTCACACAATAATAGTGAGAGACTTCAATACCCCACTCTCATTAATGGACAGATCCTAGAAACAGAAGCTAAACAGAGACACAGTGAAACTAACAGAAGCTATGAAACAATTGGATTTAACAGATATCTACAGAACATTTTATTCTAAAACAAAAGGATATACCTTCTTCTCAGCACCTCATGGTATGTTCTACAAAATTGACCATATAATTGGCCCCAAAACAGGCCTCAGCAGATACAAAAATATAGAAATTATCCCATGCATCCTACCAGATCACCATGGACTAAGGCAACATAAATAACAGAACACCAGCATTCACAAGGAAACTGAAGAACACTCTACTCAATGATACCTTGGTCAAGGAAGAAATAAAGAAAGTAATTAAAGACTTTCTAGAGTTTAATGAAAATGAATCCACAACATACTGAAACCTGTGGGACACAATTAAAGCATTCCTAAGAGGTAAACTCATAGCTCTGAGTTCCTCCAAAAAGAAACTGGAGAGAGCATATATTAGCAGCTTGACCGCACACATAAAACCTCTAGAAAAAATGGAAGCAAATTCACCCAAGAGGAGTAGAAGGAAATCAACCAGGAGGAAACAAAAAGAACTATTCAAAGAATCAATCAAACCAGGATCTGGTTCTTTGTGAAAGTCAACAAGATAGATAAACCCTTAGCCAGACTCATTAGCAGGCACAGGGACAGCATCCTAATTAACAAAATCAGAAATGAAAAGGGAGACATAACAACAAATCCTGAGGAAATCCAAAACACTATCAGATCCTTCTACAAAAGGTAATATTAAAAAAAAATTGGAAAATACGGATGAGATGGACAAATTTCTAGACAGTACCAAATACCAAAGTTAAATCAGGATTGGATTAATGACCTAAACAGTCTATGTCTCCTAAAGATACAGAAGCAGTCATTACTAGTCTCCCAACCAAAAAAAGCTCAGGACCAGATGGGTTTAGCGCAGAGTTCTATCATACCTTCAAAGAGGACCTTATTCCAGTTCTTCTCAAACAATTCAACAGAATAGAAAGTGAAAGTATGCTACCCAATTCATTCTGTGAAGCCACAATTACTAGGATACCTAAACCACATAAAGACACTTAGAGAACTGCAGACCAATTTCCCTTATGAACATCAATGAAAATATACTCAATAAAATTCTGCTAACCGAATCCAAGAACATATCACAATAATCATCCATCATGACCAAATATGCTTCATCCCAGGGATGCAGCGAGGGTCTGATATATGGAAATCCATCAACGTAATCCACTATATAAACAAACTCAAAGATAAAAACCACATGATCTTCTCTTTAGATGCTGAGAAAGCATTTGACAAAATCCAACACACTTTCATCATAAAAGTCTTGGAAAGATCAGGAATTCAAGGCCCATAGCGAAACATAATAAAAGCAATCTACAGCAAACCAGGAGCCAACATCAAACTGAATGGAGAGAAGCTGGAAATAATCCCACTAAAATCAGGGACTAGTCAAGGCTGCCCACTTTCTCCCTACCTATTCAATATAGTACTTGAAGTCCTAGCCAGAGCCATTCGAAAACAAAAGGAGGTCAAGGGGATACAAATTGGAAAGGAAGAAGTCAAATTATCGCTATTTGCAGATGATATGATAGTATATATAAGTGACCCTAAATAATTTCACCAGAGAACTCCTAAACCTGATAAACAGCTTCAGTGAAGTAGATGGTTATAAAATTAACTCTAACAAATCAATGGCCTTTCTCTATACCAAGGATACATTAGCTGAGAAAGAAATTAAGGAAACAACACCCTTCACAATAGTCACAAACAATATAAAATATCTTGGTGTGACTCTAACTAAGGAAGTGAAAGGTCTGTATGATAAGAACTTCAAATCTCTGAAGAAAGAATTTGAAGAAGATCTCAGAAGATGGAAAGTTCTCCCATGCTCTTGGATTGGCAGGATCAATATAGTAAAAATGCTGTCTTGCCTAAAGCAATCTACAGATTCAAAGCAATCCCCATCAAACTTCCAACTCAATTCTTCACAGAGTTAGAAAGGGGTATTTGCAAATTCATCTGGAATTACAAAAAAACCTAAGATAGCAAAAAACTCTTCTCAACAATCAAAAACCTTGGGGGAATCACCAGGCCTGACCTCAAGCTGTACTACTGAGCAATTGTAATAAAAACTGCATGGTACTGGTACAGTGACAGACAGGTAGATCAATGGAATAGGTTTGAAGACCCAAAAATGAATCCACACACCTATGGTCACCTGATCTTTGACAAGGGAGCTAAAACCATCCAGTGGAAAAAAGATAGCATTTTCAATAAATGGTGCTGGCACAACTGGAGGTTATCATGTGAATAATGAGAACTGATCCATTCTTATCTCGTTGTACAAAGGTCAAGTCTAAGTGGTTTATAGAACTCCACATAAATACAGAGACACTGAAACTTATAGAGTATAGAGTGGGGAAAACCTTCGAAGATATGGGCACTGGGGAAAAATTCCTGAATTGAACAGCACTGGCTTGTGCTCTAAGATCAAGAATTGACAAATGGGACCTTATTAAGTTGCAAAGCTTCTGAAAGGCAAAAGATACTGTCAATAAGACAAAAAGGCCACCAACAGATTGGGAAAGGATCTTTACCAATCCTAAATCAGATAGGGGACTAATATCCAATATATATATAAAGAACTCAAAATGTGGAAACTAGAAAAACAAATATCCCCATTGAAAAATGGGGCACAGAGCTAAACAAAGAATTTTCAACTGAGGGATACCTAATGGCTGAGAAGCACCTGAAAAAATGTTCAACATTCTTAATCATCAGGGAAATGCAAATCAAAACAACCCTGAGATTTCACCTCACACCAGTCACATTGGCTAAGATAAAAAATTCAGGTGACTGCAGATGCTGGCGTGGATCTGGAAAGAGAGCAAACTACTCCATTGTTGGTGGGATTGCAAGCTTGTTCAACCACTTTGGAAATCAGTATGGTGGTTCCTCAGAAAATTGGACATAGTACTTCCAGAGGATCCTGCAATACCTCTCTTGGGCATACATCCAGAAGATATTCCAACTGGTAATAAGGACACATGCTCAACTATGTTCATAGCAGCCTTATTTATAATAGCCAGAAGGTGGAAAGAACACAGGTGTCCCTCAACAGAGGAATGGATACAGAAATTATGGTAGATTTACACAATGGAATACTACACAGCTATTAAAAACAATGAATTTATAAAATTCCTTAGCAAATAGATGGATTGGAAGTTATCATCCTGAGTGAGGTAACCCAAACACAAAAGAACTCATATAACATGTTCTCACTGATAAGTGGATATTAGCCCAGAAACCTAGATTACCCAAGATACAATTTGCTAAACATATGAAACTCAAGAAGAATGAAGATCAAAGGGTGGACCCTTGGCCCCTTCCTAGAATTAGGAACAAAGCTCATATTGAAGGAGTTACAGAGATCAAGTGTGGAGCTGAATCAAATGGATGGACCAACCAGTGACTCCTGCAGCTGGGATCCATCCCATAATCATTCACCAAATGTAGACACTATTGCATATGCCAGCAAGATATTGCTGAAAGGTCCCTGATATAGCTGTCTCTTGGGAGGTTATACCAGTGCTTGGCAAACACAGAAGTGGATGTTCACAGTCAGCTATTAGATGGAACAGAGGGTTCTTCCCAAGGGAGGACCTAGAGAAAGTACCCAAATAGCTGAAGGGCTCTCCATCCCTCTAGGTGGAAGAACAATATGAACTAACTAGTATCCCCAGAGCTCATGTCTCTAGCTGCATATGTAGCAGAAGATTGCCTAATTGGCTATCAGTGGGAAGAGAGGCCCTTTGGTCATGCAAACTTTATATGCCCCAGTACAGGAGAACGCCAGGGCCAAGATGTGGGAGTGGGTGGGTAGGGGAGCAGGGCGGGGGATGCCGGAGGGTTTAGGGGACTTTCAGAATAACATTTGAAATGTAAATGAAGAAAATATCTAATAAAAATTGAAAAAAAAGAAAGCAGCGCTTAGTGGTGTCTACTTTCAATGGAAGCTCCTATATTTCTAAATATGTGTAATTAAAACTATAACTTAATTTTCAGTTGGGAATATCCAAAAATACATAAATAACTGTTAATGCTTTATATCATACATAGACACACACACACACACACACACACACACACACACACACACACAAACACGTGTATGCAAACCACTCTATAGAGACACAGAAAGCCAGAGAAACAAAGAAATACAGAGACAGAGAAAGGCAGAAAAAGAGAAATACTTTATTGGGGGGATTGAGTCACATGATTATGGTTGCCAAGAAGTCATATCAGATTCTGTGCAATACAGTATCAAGTAATATTTCATCATGACTTAGTCTAAGTCTTCTAAACCAGGGATCCAGGAGGTCTGAAAGAACTTGGAGCCACTGCTATATCCTAGGGCCAGTTGGCTCAAGATGCAGCATTCATTTCTTCATTTTTAAAAGATTTATTAACTTTTATGCTTGTTTGTTTGCATATATGTATATATGCCACAGCTGGGTCTGAAGCAGGAATGAGGTTCCCAGGCATTGGAGTCATAAATGGTTCTTAGATGGACATTGTGCCAGGTGTCAAACTTAAGGGCTTTCGCAAGAGAAGTACATGTTAGTAACCCCTAAGTCACCTCTCCAGCCCCCAAATTGTAAGAGCATGACAAGATAGATTGTTTGTTTCTTTTTTAAACCAGAGGAGAGACCCAGTTTTTGCCCTTGTATTATTTTTGTCCTTCGTAGGCCCAAATGTTTCAGTAGAGCACAGGATTTTTTGAAGGTGTACCTTCCCTACTGGCTCAAATGGCAAACTCACACACACCCAGTACACAAAACATTGTAGTCAAACTCCATACCAGTTATCAATGTTCCTTTCAGCAGGTGTATTGACCATGCACTGAGCATAGCTAAGGGCTTACCATCTGCGTATTCTTTAATCAAGTACAGAAAACACACCAAATCAGCTATGCAGCCTGCATATGGACAAATACTAAACAACTTAAATGACATTACTGTCAATATTGCTTAGGCATCTGAATAACCGAATCCTCAATACCTATTTACATAGATGTTTATTATAGCCATGAACTCATTTGCAGCCCGTCTGGCCTTAAAGTGGCCACCTTCTCACAGCAGAGTTCTGAGTACTGGGATTTGCAGTACTTGCTACTATGCCTTACCGTCTTAACATAGTATGTTAAGCTTATTGGGTTTTATTCTATTCTAAAAGCCACAACAACACAATCAATGTATGTACAATAATTTCTAGATGAATATTTAATAAAAAGGCAAATGAGCAAGTTCTGTAAATGAGTTGATGTTACAAAGCTGCAAGTCCCATTCTACTTTTGTAATAGTCAGTGTAGAAGTTCATTGCTCTTTAAGTGAATGCCCAGACAAAGCACATTTTAGTACCTCTAAAAGTCAGTATCAACTAGCAGCTGTTAGCCCTAAAGGAAATTAACTTGGCATATTTTGGTTAGATAATCTCTAGCATCTTTAGCATTTAATTTTAGGTGTCAATTCTTTGTCCACATATCATGTAATTAATTGTTCTTTAACAAAATGAAACCAAATTCTGGTTTTTCACTTAGCCCAATTACAAAGCACTGCTGACATTCAGCAGTGATGAACCATTCTATCTGGCAGTAAAGGCCTAAGGGAGAAATCAAATAGCTATTTAAATTAACGACAGTTGAAAATTAATTCTCTTTGAGTGAGTTAAGTATCACAGAAGCATAATAAATTAAAGAGTTAGAAGGTCAAAATATGTGGATTAAAACCTTATCATTTCTACTTTATCGTTTTGAAATACTCATTCTACAAATGTTTGGATTTCAAGTAGTGAGCTAGGAGCTGATAGATTTGGAAACTAAAGTAACCTAACTTTAATTTATCATCAGGGCTAATGTATCAGTTTACTAACACTGTAGTGACACCTAGCATAATGCTTAGACTTAAAACAAGTTTGTAAAAGAAAATACATATACTTACAAAATTGAGACTAAACCTGAAGTAAAAGCACAGAATCCTGGATGAAATAAATGAATTAATTTATGAGAACAGTCAGGGAAGATCCATTAAAATGACATTTCAACTAAAATCTATGAAACAGGTTAAGGGTGAGCCAAAAGGAGACAATTGATAAATGAAATAAATGTTGGTTTGAATTTTTAACATTTCTATTGAAGCATCAGTAACTTACATAAGGAGTTAAAGGTTTATATCTATATAGCTATAGATTTAAAAGTATTTAAATAAAAAGAAAGACCTATTGACATCACCAACTGATGCTTTCTTTAATAGGAAATTGGTGCTCTAGCCTAGAAATTTTTAAATTTTTTTTAAAAAGGGAAGAGGATGGACATTTATATGGGAGCCATTGTATTATAATATTAAAGCAAATGGGGCTGATGAAAGCATCCGAGAAAACATCCTGAGATGTTTGAAAATGTATGTTAGTTGGTTTTATTTTCAGTAATTGTGTAGAAATACCCACTTCAAAATAAGCAGTAGAATAACAAGGTCAGGTGCAGGAACCAAGGCTCACTCACTTCTCACAATTGTATTTGAAGACACTTATTAGATCATCACATCAAAGTTTGAAAAGTTCTTTTAAAAAGAGAAGAGGCTGGGAAAGAAAACTGAGCACATAAAATAGAAATGAAAACTAGACAAATATAGCACCTCAGAAGCCACTTGCAGAGGGTAACTGACATTGTAATCTGTAATGGACGGAGCACAATGCTTTAAGGTGCTAGGAGGAGTGTGCATTGCATTTAGCAGCAAAGAGAATGAAATGAAGTAGGGAGCAGTACTAAGGGAAGTCAAGATACCCTGGTGGCAAAATTAATGAAAAGCAATCAAATACATGGGGCAGACCCCTTCAAGAAGCTCTAACAGGGAGTGAGGACAACTTGGAAGGATAGGAGAATGTTACTGTGTGTAGTGAGAGAATCAACATAGAGATTGTTAACACAAACACTGGTACATGATGTCAGAATGCTACAGAGAATAATTGGTCATGTGGAGAAAAAAAACGTTGAAACTAAGGAAGGATGGAAAATATAAATGATATTAGTGATATGAAGGGGTGACCCAAGGAATTCCCACAAACTTCACATATTTATTCAGTGGTTTAAAATTAAAGAAGAGAAATAATTACTCATGCTTGGAGATTCATTGTAGGAGCTAAGAATTATACTGACATAAAAGAAGGTCGTTTTACAGAGCAAAGATTGCAAGTGTTGTACAGTAGGGAGAGGAGAGAAAAGGAATATTTTATTATGCATAGATAAAATTATAAATTTTAATGGTACTTTAAACTTTATATAATCAGTACCACAAAGGAGTTTAAATACAAGACAACTTATGATATGAATGTTTTCTACAAATATTACAATTATATCATAAGTGATAATAAAACAGTGATAAGAGTTGATAGTAAGCACAAGCCAAGCTGTTCGGTGGCCAGCAGAACTCTTTCTTTACAAAAGGAAAAGCATACTTAATTCTACCCTGAATCATTTTTCTCTTCACATGAAAGTGTTTTTCAAGTAACACTAGGAAGTCATCATAACAATGAGGGAAAAGGAAGCTGTTATATAACAGCTTACAAAATGCATGAACATACTTTATTATGTATTGTTTCATAGTTAATTAATGTTTGCTTTTATTATACTAATGAGTTTTTAATATAGTTTTGATATTTTATTTGAAGTGTATGTTTCTCCAATTAGTTTTTATTTATATTATGCTCTCCTATAGACAAATAGCTAATACACACACACACACACACACACACACACACACACACACTTCTTTAAAGGAAAAGTGAAACCTCATTGTAAAGCATAAGGAAGGAAATGAGATGAAGTAAATAGTAACATGGCAATTTTAAAAGTTATATTCATAATTGAACTCATTCTTTGTCATGAATGGTGTGATGGTTTATATATTCTTGGACCAGGGAGTGGCACCATTTGGAGGTGTGGCATTGTTAGAATAGGTGTGACCTGTTTGGAGTAGGTGTGTCACTGTGAGTGTGGGCATAAGATCCTCACCCTAGTTGCCTCGAAGTCAGTCTTCCATTAGCAGCCTTTGGATGAAGACATAGAACTTCCAGCTCTGCCTACATCATGCCTACCTGGATACTGCCATGCTCCCACCTTGATGATAATAGACTGAACCTCTGAACCTGTGAACCAGCCCCAGTTAAATGTTGTTTTTTATAAGACTTGCCTTGGTCCTGGTGTCTGTTCTCAGCAGTAAAACCCTAACTAAGACAAGTAGGTATTGATATAAACTGTGTTTTCTGGTTGATCAGTAAATATTATGTTTCATCATTTCTACTCAGCAAATTCCATTTGTCTATTGGTTATAAGAACACTTGCACAATCATTCTTACATACTTTTACAAAATAAGAGTTCCTTATAACATAAAAAGGGATAAGTAAATACAAGTATTATATTATTTAAGGATTATTATATACATCCATTTGTAAAATGTCTACGGTAATAGAACATTTTAGGACACCATTGAAGGTGACCTTGGCAATGGCCAAATGGCCATTGAAATAATCTCTGCAAGCTGAGGTGAATGAGGAAATCCTAACAGTTGGGGTATAACACAAAGGAGGAAGGGTTAGGCAGGTAAAGCAGTGGAGGAAATTTCCAACACTGTAAGCAAAATTCTGAGGGCTTAAGAGAATGAAAACACATGACAAAATAGACAGCTCATTCTCGTGATGGCCAGATCAATCCACAGTGAAACAGGCTCTGGCCTAATTAACAAGTAAAGGTTGTTCTTTCTATGTTTCTATCTATTGATATATGGATCTAGCTATAGACATATAAATGCCATCATCTAAATATCATCATGTCTCAAGAATATGTGTCTATGTATCTATGTATCTATATATATCTACTATATATGATCTGTCATCATCATCATCATTAAGAATGTCTGATAATAAATAGATTATATATATATATATATATATATATATATATATATATATATATATTCTGAAATGGGTTTCCATTTTCCCATGACAATAATCTTAATGTAACCTCAAATTTGTTAAACTAATACAGTCAGTTATTTAAAATTAATATGTTCTGAATTCTTTGAGAATTTTATACAATGAATTTTAACTGTACTGATTCATTTTCCATCTTTGCCCAGTTCTATCATCTTTACTACCACTTTGCTACATACCCAAGTTTTAGTTTTATTCTTTTGTAATTTAAATTCATGGAATCTAGGTTTTCACTGCCCAGATCCTCGAGACTGGAGAATGCCTGGAAGTATCATCTCCCTATGAAGGGTCACATTATTAAAGAAAATTAACTACCTTCCAGTGGTGGACAAAATTAAGGAATATGAATTCATTGCAATGGTAACAGTTTGCAGATACTAGACCTGCCCAAACTCAAGTTAGACAGGATTTATTCTGTAAGCTGTCTGGCTCATCTAAACTTAATAACTTAGGATTTTATAAAGGCAATAACAAAATGAAATGTTTTTTGAAAGGATGTAACACTAACAATAAGACTAGATAAAGGCTTAGTTAGCCATGTCAAGAGATAAAATTTCTATGACTCTAATTATGGTCATAAGATTTCCATATTTTTTTCATGGAATAGTGTAGAAAGAAAGGAAAAAGGAAACAAAAAAGAGTGATTGGTTAATATCAGGTTATTTTCGGCTATTTTAGTCTCTAGTGGCTAAAAAGAGTAGATTATTTGTATGACGGATTTAGGTAAATTTTCTGGTTTGAAAGGACGAAATCATCTATTTAGAATCTGTTTCCTGTTTACTTTTATTTATTGCAATTAAAAAGAAAATGTGGTACATGTACACAATGGAATACTATCCAGCTATTAAAAAGAAAGACATCATCAACTTTGGAGGCAAATGCATAGATCTTTAGATTATCATCCTGAGTGAAGTAACCCTGAGCCAGAAAGATATTTATGGTATGTATTCACTGATAAGTGGACATTGACCATAAAGAACAGGATAATTATGCAGCAATCCACAGACCCAAAGAAACGAAGTAATAAGGAGGGCCCAAGGGAGGATTTGTGAATCTTACTCATAAAAAGAAATAAAATAGTTATTGGAAACTGATGGAAAGAAGGATGGTGTTAGGAGAGGAACATGAATGGCAATTAGATGTGGGTAGAGGAAGCTGAGAGATTGGTAGGAGTGACAATGGAAATGATGGGGGTATCTCTGGGACTAGATGGAGACATAGGACTGGGAAGGTTATGGGTACTCTTTCTGAGAGGCCCTAGCTGATATTCATACCAGAGCAAGATATAGACTGAAGTGACCACCTTCAATCCAACCACAACAACTTTAACTCAATATTTGTCTTGCCTATAAGATGTACACAGATGGGAGGCAGAGGCAAGTGGATTTCTGAGTTCAAAGCCAACCTGGTCTACAGAGTGAGTTACAGGAAAGCCAAGGTTATACAGAGAAACCCTGTCTCAAAAAACAAAACAAAACAAAACAAACAAACAAAAGAAAAAAAACAAAAAAAAAAGTACACAGATAAAGATAGAGCAGATTCTAAGGAAACAGCCAGTCAATGACACAACTTAAGAGTTGTAGTCTCATGCATGATTACACCAATATTTCAAGGAATGTTTAGGTATTATGGGACAGTAAAAGAGTCCCTTTAAGGGTACTCCAATTGGAAAATACATAAGTCTGTGAATAAATTTGAAGCTGTGATATAGCACCCCAAAAATTGGTGCTTCAGAAGAATGGAATGTCTGTTGATACAAGCAGTGAGAAGTGAGAATAGCCCACCAAAAGAGCGATGATACACAGTACAACTAGTGAGACCATAAATACAAGTGCTGTCCATAAACTTTCATAGGGACAGTACAGCACCTTGTGACAAGAACTTCAGAAGGAAGTTATAGGAATTAATGATTGCCTAACTACTATTAGGCAATCAGCTAAGTTTGTTCTTGCCTTGGTTTTCTATAGGGAGAATGTTGACTCTCTTTCATTGTATGCTAGAATTATATAAAGTCATATTATTTTGGAATTTACAATGTACACACAGTTTCATGCCTTGCATATCAGGACTTTAAGACTTAGAGTGTTGAGAACATTGGAATTATTAAAACTTCAGAATTCTTGGATATGATTAAATGCCTTTTGAACTAGAAGACCACCATTATCTATTGTAGACAAGAGACAAATTCTATCATTTAAATCTGAATGTTCTCCAAATTCTGATAAAATAGAAAGCCTTGGTCACCAACCTGTTACCCTGAAAAGAAGAGCTGGCATTTGTAGGAAATTTGAGATACTTGAAAGGGATTATGCCACTAGGGACAGACTCAGATAAGTTAAAATGTGGTGCCAGATATATCACTGAGTCTGCTCCCAAGATTTCATGAAGCTAATAGCTTTGCTTTATCATGCATGCCCTGCCATTTATTCTGCTTTTCATAAAACAAAAAATGAAACAAGACCCCTAAATACTTTCATTCTTTAAACTGATTCATCTCAGGTATTTGTTGCAATAATAGAAGGTTTACTAGCACATTCCTCAAAGCTGAAGAACCACCAGTAAGATTAGTGTTAAGTAAACACTTACCTCACTTTGAAATGGCAATGTTGCAATTATATATTCTAGCAATTATATTTTTCACAAATCCCAGGATTCATGGAACATGGAAGAGAATACCAAAAGCTTTGTATCTCTCTGGGTAAGTAAATATCAAGGCCCTGCACATGTTTTTCATTCCATCTAAGAAATACTTAAAACATCACATAAAGAGATAAAATTATCCTAGTAATAGAATTGTATTACAGGGTATATGTAAAGACTACTTCAACTTAAATATTGGACACTAATAAATGAAGACCCTTAAAATTTTCTTCCAGTAAATTCAAATTTTCCAAAATCCCCATAAAACAAAAAGTGAAAAGCCTAGAAGGAAATAAAAAACATAAGAACTGAAGACAAAGAATGATCAAAAATGATATGTATGTGACAAAACTGTGTGAATTCACAAGGAAATATGTTTAAATGACTGTGAGAAAATTGTGGAAAAGTAGAAAAAATTGAAATGGAGATGAGGAAGTTATGAAAATCTTGATACAAGTTAAATAAATATGTATGATCTAAATATATGTTATGGGAAATACTCTGATAGCACAAGATTAAATTTTTGCAGGAGAAATAGAAATATGATTATTGAATATGAAGACAAAGAGAAAGATTCTATTAGAAAGGAAAATAAAGACAAAATTTTAAAAACAAAGAAGCACTTGGAACATGAAGGCCAATGTCAAATGGATTAATATCAGTACAGTTGGGAATCGTATCACAGAACAGAGGCACATGGAATAAAAAATACTTTAAAGAAACATTGAATAAATGTTGCATAAATGAGGAAAATGTGGACACATAACATTTTTAAGAAACTTGACAAACATTACAAAGCAAGATATTCTTACTAGAAATAAAGACATATTCTTATATGTAAACAAATAAGAAGGATGAGGAGGAGAAGAATGAGGAGAAGGAGAGAAAGAGGAGGAAGAGGAGGAGGGGAGGGAAGGAAGAGTAAGAAGAAGAAGGAGAAGGAGAAGGAGAAGAAAAGAAAAGAAAAGAAGATGAAAGCCAGGCATGGTGGCCCATGCCTTTAATCCCAGCACTTGGGAGGCAGAGGCAGGCAGATTTCTTTGTTCAAGGCCAGCATGGTCTACAGAGTGAGTTCCAGGACAGCTAGGCTACACAGAGAAACCCTGTCAAAAAGAAGAAGAAGAAGAAGAAGAAGAAGAAGAAGAAGAAGGAGGAGGNAAAGAGGGGAAGGAGGGGAAGAAGGGGAAGTAGGAGAAGGGGAAGAAGAAGGAGGAGGAGGAAGAAGAAGAAGAAGAAAAGGGGGAGGAGATAGTAGTAGGTGGAGGAGGAAGAGGAGAAAGAGAAGAAGATGAAGAATTAAAGAAAGAAACAGAATAAAGTGTGGATAAATTATTATAAAAAACAATAAGATAAGAACATAAACAGTGGCACCATTAAGATGACAAGGGTATGAGAAGAAGTATAGAAGGTCCATTCTTCATGTCTGGAGAGGAGCATTAGAATATATACTTCCTTGGCTGAGTCATTTTGGGCAGCTTCAGAATGAGTAAGTTATAGTACCAAAATGTGTAGACATTTAGAATCACAGGGGCTTTGAATCAGAGGAAAGAAACAGTGAGGAAAGGAAGTGGAAAATGTAGAGGGATTTTAATACAGCAACAGGTCTGCTCTGGCAAGAAATCAAATGAAAATACCTAGGTCTGTGTGATCCAGCTGGAATGTAGACATGACACACACCTTTAATCTCTTTGGCTGAAATATAGACACCCTGTTAGTACAAACTTTTAATCCCAAACATTAAAAGTAAGGTAGTTTATAGAAGAAAGCAACCATGTTTCAAAATGATATTTAATTGAAGGACAGATAAAATGATGAATCAGAGAAAGATATGACAGAATGAGTCAGTGATAGGATATGCCCAACTCTCAGGAGAACAGACATGAAAGATAGTTGAGTTAAAAGAGCAACGCAAAGGAGAGAGTGAGAGAGAGACAGAGACACAGAGAGAGAGACAGACACAGAGAGAGACAGAGAAAGTGACAGAGTGACTGAGACAGACAGAGATAGACAGAGACAGAGACAGACAGAGACAGAGAGACAGAGAGAGAGGCATAGACATAGAGAAGATAGTTGAAACAATCAGTCAGTTTAGTGGTAAAGTCATTTAAGTCAGTTCACTCTGAGTGAAGAGCTTCCCAGTTGTTACTCTCTCATAGGCTTTCCTGGTGGTTTCACCACACTTTAGCTCCCTTCTCTGTTGCCTACAAGGAAATCCTAACAGAAACAACTTTGTGGAATAAAGGTTTATTTTGATTTAGTTTCTGATGGGTTTCAAACCATCATATTCAGCAAGATATGACAAAGGTAGCATTCTACACATAGAAGCACAATTCATATGGCTTTCTTTGTCACCTTGACCAATGGTGTCATAACTGTTGCATCTTGTATGCCCCTGAAATATCCACACTGAGGATGACACTAACTCCTATTGCCAACAGAAGAGGTGTGCTGGCTTACTTAGACAATGGCTACAGCAATCTCTGAGCACCTTGGAAGTTAATCCAAGAAAAAAAAAATCTTCCATCCATAATAGAACTGTAAATATTACAGGGATAGAGAGAGAGAGAACACAAAAAAATTTTTAGATACAAGATGAACATGAGCTATATGATTAATAAATAAATTCAGATAAACAATGTTTATGATTTGTATGTAAAGTGACTTCCCCAAGGTTGTACTGAAGGTACTTTTGCAAGCTTCTGGACTACTGAAAAGTTAAGAGTGATGTGACTGAACTCATTAATAAGTCTATCTGTTGATGACCTAATATTTTGTAGTCTAGGAAAACCGGAATCTAGGAACTGTAGTCATTAAGTCATATGCCTTTGAAGGTTATGTATTTTCAATTTTCTTTTCTATAAATCGGGTTCCAACTCTACCCAAACTGAGCACCTTTTATCCAGTGCACTCATCCTGAAAGATATTATTTGTTGGTTATTTTGTTTGTTTGTTGTTGTTTAGTTTTTTTTCCAATTAATTTTTTTATTAGAGAAATTCTTCATTTACATTTCAAGTGTTATCCCAAAAGTGCCCTACACCCTCCCCCGGCCATGCTCCCCCACCCTCCCACTCCCACTATTTGGCCCTGGCATTCTCCTGTACTGGGGCATATAAACATTGCTAGACCAAGGGCCTTTCTTCCCCAATAATGGCCAACGAGGCCATCTTCTAATACATATGCAGCTAGAGACATGAGCTCTGGGGGTTCTGATTAGTTTATATTATATTGTTGTTCCATCTATAGGGTTCCAGACCCCTACAGCTCTTGGGTACTCTCTCTAGCTCCTACATTGGGGACCCTGTGTTCTGCATCCACTTCTGTATTTGTCAGGGACTGTCAAAGCCTGCCAGGAGACAGCTATATCAGGGTCCTTTCAGCAATATCCTGTTGGTGTATGCAGTAGTGTCTGCCTTTGGTGGCTGATTATGTGATGGACCACCTGGGTGGGGCACTCTTAAGATGGTCCATCATTTCGTTTAGCTCCAAACTTTGTCTCCGCACCTCCTTCCATGCATATTTTAATCCCTATTATAGGGAGAAATGCAGTAGCCACGCATTGGTCGTTCTAGATATTCTTGTGTTTTGGAAATTGTATCTTGGGCATTCTAGGTTTTTGGGCTAATATCCGCTTATCAGTGAGTGCATATCAAGTGTGATCTTCTGTGTTTGGGTTACCTCACTGAGGATGATATCCTCCAGATACATAGATTTATTCAAGAATTTCATAAATTCATTGTTTTTAATAGCTGTGTAAATGTACCACATTTTCTGTATCCATTCTTCTGTTGAGGGACATCTGGGTTCTTTTCAGCTTCTGGCTATTATAAATAAGGCTGCTATGAGCATAGTGGAGCATGTGTGCTTCTTACAAGTTGGAATATCTTCTGGGTATATGCCCAGTAGAAGTAGTACTATGTCCAGTTTTCTGGGAAACCTCCAGACTGATTTCCAGAGTGGTTGTACCTGATTGCAATTCTACCAGCAATGAAGGAGTGTTCCTCTTTCTCCACATCCTTGCCAGGATCTGCTGTCACCTGAATTTTTGATCTTAGCCATTCTGACTGGTGTGAGGTGGAATTGCATTTTGATTTGCATTTCTCTGATGATTAAGGATTTCAAACATTTTTTAATGTGCTTCTCAGCCCTTTGGCATTGTTCAGTTGAGAATTCTTTGTTTAGTTCTGTAGCCCATTTTTAATGGGGTTATGTGAATTTCCGGAGTCCAGCTTATTTAGCTCTTTGTAGATGTTGGATATTAGTCCCCTATCACATTTAGGATTGGTAAAAATTCTTTCCCAATCCATTGGTGGCCTTTTTGTCTTGTTGACAGTATCTTTTGCTTTACAGAAGCTTTGCAATTTTATAAGATCCCATTTGTCGATTTGTGATCTTACAGCACAGTTCTGTTTAGGAATTTTACCCCGGTGCCCATATCTTCAAGGGTTTTCCTCACTTTCTCCCCTATGAATTTCAGTGTCTCTGGTTTAATGTGGAGGTCTTTGATTCACTTGGACTTGAGCTTTGTACAAGGGGAAAGGAATGGATCAATTTGCATTCTTCTGCATGTTGACCACCAGTTGTGCCAGCACCATTTATTGAAAATGCTGTCTTTTTTTCCACTGGATAGTTTTAGCTCCCTTGTTGAAGACAAGGTAACCCAAAATGTGTGGGTTCATTTCTGGGTCTTCAATTCTATTCTATTGGTCTACCTGTCTGTTGTTATACCAGTAACATGCCGTTTTTAATCACAATTGCTCTGTAGTACAGCTTGAGGTCAGGCATGGTGATTCCACCAGAGGTTCTTTTATTGTTGAGGATAGATTTTAGTATCCCAGGTTTTTTATTATTCTAGATGAATTTGCAAATTGCCATTTCTACCTCAGTGAAGAATTGAGTTGGAATTTTGATGGGGATTGCATTGAATCTGTAGATTGCTTTTGGCAAGATAGCCATTTTGACTATATGAATCCTGCCAATCCATGAGCATGGAAGATCTTTCCATCTTCTGAGATCTTTTTCAATTTCTTTCTTCAGAGACTTGAAGTTCTGGTCATACAGATCTTTCAATTCCTTTGTTAAAGTCATACCAACATATTTTATATTATTTGTGACTATTGTGAAGGGTGTTGTTTCCCTAATTTCTTACTCATGCGGTTTATCTTTTGTGTAGAGAAAGACACTGATTTGTTTGAGTTAATTTTATATCCAGTGACTGCTGAAGTTGTTTATCAGTTTTAGGAGTTCTTCGGTAGAATCTTTAGGGTCACTTTTATATACTATCATATCATCTGCAAATAGTGATATTTTGACTTCTTCCTTTCCAATTTGTATCCCCTTGATCTCCTTTCGCTGTCGAATTGCTCTGGCTAGGACTTCAAGTACTGTATTGAATAGGTAGGGAGAAAGTGGGCAGCCTTGTCTAATCCCTGATTTTAGTGGGATTGCTTCCAGCTTCTCTCCATTTACTTTGATGTTGGCTACTGGTTTGCTTTATATTGCTTTTATTATGTTTAGGTATGGGCCTTGAATCCCAGATCGTTCCATGACTTTTATCATGAATGGGTGCTGGATATTGTCAAATGCTTTCTCAGCATCTAAGGAGATGATCATGTGATTTTTGTCTTTGAGTTTGTTTATATAGTGGATTACAATGATGGATTTCCATACATTAAACCAAACCTGCATCCCTGGTATGAAGCCTACTTCGTCAAGATGGATGATCACTTTGATGTATTCTTGAATTCGGTTTGCAAGGATTTTATTGAGTATTTTTGTATCAATATTCATAAGGGATATTGGTCTAAAGTTCTCTTTCTTTGTTGGATCTTTGTGTGGTTCTGGTATCAGAGTAATTGTGGCTTCATAGAATGAATTGGGTAGAGTAACTTCTGTTTCTATTTTGTGGAATAGTTTGAGGAGAGTTGGAATTAAGCTTTCTTTGAAGGTCTGATAGAACTCTGCACTAAACCCATCTGGTCCTCGGCTATTTTTGGTTGGGAGACTATTAATGACAGCTTCTACTTCTTTAGGTGAAATGGGACTGTTAAGATTGTTAATCTGATCCTGATTTAACTTTGGTACCTGGTATCTGTCTAGGAAGTTGTCCATTTCATCCAGGTTTTCCAGTTTTGCTGAATATAGGCTTTTGTAGTAGGATCTGATGATGTTTTGGATTTCTTCAGGATCAGTTGTTATGTCTCCTTTTTCATTTCTGATTTTGTCAATTCAGATACTGTCCCTCTGCCCTCTGGTTAGTCTGGCTAAGGGTTTATGTATCTTGTTGATTTTATCAAAGAACCAGCTCCTGGTTTGTTTGATTCTTTTTTTTTTCCACTTGGTTGATTTCAGCTCTGCGTTTGATTATTTCCTGCTGTCTACTCCTCTTGGGTGAATTTGCTTCCTTT
Source organism: Mus minutoides (assembly GCA_902729485.2). Classification (NCBI taxonomy): domain Eukaryota; kingdom Metazoa; phylum Chordata; class Mammalia; order Rodentia; family Muridae; genus Mus; species Mus minutoides. The sequence continues at coordinate 955,422 of LR753314.1, forward strand.
AATTCTAGGGTTTTTAGGTGTTCTGTCAGACTGCTAGTATATGCTCTCTCTAGTTTCTTTTTGGAGGAACTCAGGGCTATGAGTTTTCCTCTTAGGACTGCTTTCATTATGTCCCATAAGTTTGAGTATGTTGTGGCTTCATTTTCATTAAACTCTAAAAAGTCTTTAATTTCTTTCTTTATTTCTTCCTTGACCAATGTATCATTGAGTAGAGTGTTCTTCAGTTTCCATGTGAATGTTCGCTTTCTTTTACTTCTGCTGTTATTGAAGATCAGCCTTAGTCCATGGTGATCTGTTAGGATGCATGGGATAATTTCAATATTTTTGTATCTGTTAAGGCCTGTTTTGTGACCAATTACATGGTCAATTTTGGAGGAGGTACCATAAGGTGCTGAGAAGAAGGTATATCCTTTCGTTTTATGATAAAATATTCTATAGATATCTGTTAAATCCACTTGATTCATAACTTCTGTTAGTGACCATGTATCTCTGTTTAGTTTCTGTTTCCAGGATCTGTCCATTGGTGAGAGTGGGGTGTTGCAGTCTCCCACTATTATTGTGTGAGGTGGAATATGTGCTTTGAGCTTTACTAAAGTTTCTTTAATGAATGTGGCTGCCCTTACATTTGATGCATGGATATTTAGAATTGAGAGTTCATTTTGGTGGATTGTGCCATTGATGAGTATGAAGTGCCCCTCCTTGTCTTTTTTGATAACTTTGGGTTGGAAGTCAATTTTATTCGATATTAGAATGGCTACTCCTGCTTGTTTCTTCCAGCCATTTGCTTGAAAAATTGTTTTCCAGCCTTTTACTCTGAGGTAGTGTCTGTCTTTGTCTCTGAGGTGGGTTTCCTTTAAGCAGCAAAATGTTGGGTCTTGTTTGTGTAGCCGGTCTGTTAGTCTATGCCTTTTTATTGGGGAATTGAATCCATTGATGTTAAGAGAAATCAAAGAAAGGTTAGTTTTATTTCCTGTCATTTTTGATGTTAAAGATGGGAGTCTGTTCTTGTGGCTGTCTTCCTTTAGTTTTGTTAAAGTTTACTTTTTTATTTTTTCTAGGGTGTAGTTTCCTTCTTTGAGTTGGTATTTTCTAGTTATTATCCTTTGAAGGGCTGGATTCGTGGAAAAATATTCTGTTAATTTAGTCTTGTCTTGGAAAACTTTGGTTTCTCCATCTATGGTAATTGACAGTTTGCTGAGTATAGTAGCCTGGGCTGGCATTTGTGTTCTCTTAGGGTCTGCATAACATCTGTCCAAGATCTTCTGGCTTTCATAGACTCAGTTGAGAAATCTGGAGTGATTCTAATAGGCTTGCCTTTGTATGTTACTTAACCCTTTTCCCTTACTGCTTTCAATATTCTGTCTTTGTTTAGTGCATTTGTTGTTCTGATTATTTTGTGTCTGGAGGAATTTCTTTTCTTGTCCAGTCTGTTTGGAGTTCTGTAGGCTTCTTTTATGTTCATGGGCATCTCTTTCCTGAGGTATGGGAAATTTTCTTCTATGATTTTGTTGAAGATATTTGCTGGCCCTTTAAGTTGAGAATCTTCATTCTCATCAACTCCTATTATCCATAGGTTTGTTCTTCTCATTTTGTCCTGGATTTCTTGGATGTTTTGAGTTAGGATCTTTTTTTTTTTTTTTTTTTTTTTTTTTTTTTTTTTTTTTTTTTTTTTTTTTTTTTTTTTTTTTTTTTTTTTTTTTTTTTTTTTTTTTTTTTTTTTTTTTTTTTTTTTTTTTTTTTTTTTTTTTTTTTTTTTTTTTTTTTTTTTTTTTTTTTTTTTTTTTTTTTTTTTTTT
>LR753314.1:958083-982465 GCA_902729485.2 Mus minutoides
TATATATAGATTTTTATAGTCTTTAGACCCTGTTCATTAATACTCTAATGGGTCTAGCCATTATACCATGGCTTGAGTAATTAATTTAATGCCAATCCACCACAGACTGATCTTTAATAATAGTCTGCAAAAGTTTAAAACGACCTTTTGTGTCCTGGGGGGGTAGCTCTCTGCCCCTGTTTTTTAAATTTTTAAATTTTAATAACCAAAATTGTTTATCTTAGAGAACTATTAAAATTCTCTGTCACATGGACAACATTAAATTGTTTCAAATGGCTCACTATTAAAGTCAGCTCCAGCATTCGTATAAATCTGAATGCCAAACACCTAAAAAATTTTTTTAACATAGGCAATAACACCTTTAGTTGTTTCTCTTAAGGAGTAATCATAACTGGAATGCTTGTAAGGTTTCAAATGGCATATGCATATCTTATTTATCTTATTAATTAGCAATAAAAGTATCCAAACGTAGCACTTGATTAAGTAAACGTCCTCAAGAATCATTATCATTATCTGGAAACAAGTAAAAGCTGAGGACACTAAGAACAAACCTTGAAATTTGACCTATATTTTTGTAAAAATATTGAAACATTATCTTAAGCCATCACCATTTGGATGATGCAAAAAATGAATTCATATGGCCAATCATTTCTGTAAAAGTTCTACAATCCACCTGGGAGTCTGAATTTAGCACTGCATTGCTTTGGAGGTTATATCCAGGCGACCTAGAGCAATTTTTTTTTTAAATATTTAATAGGACAGCATTTATTCCTCAGAAATGTACATTCTTGGACAATTGCAAACTAGAAAATTAATATCTGAAGGTCAAACAATTTTAGCAATTGTCAGTTCTGAGATATACCTATATTGACTTAGTATACAACTTGATAAAATTTTAACCTTATAAAACATTATTTGTAGCACGCAATTTAATTATCTGTGCTGAAGTAGGAACCTCAAAAGAATAAAATATGTGTTTCAAATTTTAAATACCCTTTTTCCCATAAAGGGGCTGTTTTTAAATACAGAAAATGCATATATGGAGATCTAGAAGGTAAAGGCGTGCATTGAGTTTTCTTTGATTGTTGTGTCCATGATCTCTATGGAATGTTCTGCACCTGAGATTCTCTCTTCTATCTCTTGTATTCTGTTGCTGATGCTCACATCTATGGTTTCTGATTTCTTTCCTAGGTTTTCTATATCCGGTGGCTGGGGTGGTTCTGGCTAGAAGAGGTCTCAGCCTCCGGTTGTGAGGAGTTCCTCTGTTCTTGCAGCTGCTGAAACTGGACCCTCTGAGGATTTCAAAGCCCAGGGTACACACCACTCACCTGTAATCCCAAAGTGTACCTAATGTCCTGGGGTGTGGAGAATACACAAGAATCCCTAGTGGCCTCCACTGGGCTCAGAGAGGGATGATTGTTGTTTAGTTTTTATTTGTGGTTGTTTGTTTGTTTGTTTGTTTGTTTTGAAATAAGGTTTTTCTATATAGCCCAGCTATGCTGCAACTCATTTTGTAAACCTGGCTGGCCTTGAAATCAGTGATATGCATGTCTCTGCCTCTCTAGTGCTGAGATTATAAGTACCACTACCTACCAGCCAGCTCTTTTTTCTTTCTTTGTTTTTTTGTTGTTGTTGTTGTTGTTTGTTTTTTCTGTGTTTCTGTGTTTTCTTTCTTCCTTCCTTTCTTTCTTTCTTTTTTCTTTTCTGTAATAGATTTATTTATCACAATGTTACATATAAATGCCTTTGAGGCTTTATACATTTACATTTTTAAAAACATTTATGGAAAATAAAATATTGTGAGTTAACATTCAGTAGATTGTGTTATTACAACCAGAGCATTCCAAAGAAATTCACATCTTTAGATGCAGACTATTTCCTCTGTGATTTAAAAGATCTTTGAATTTATTCTTCCATGAATACCTAGCTGTATTTTTTCTAACTCTCCCAACTGCAACAGTTGAGACAATGAATACTTTTAATCCTCTTCATGTTGAATCCTTAGCTCTCTCTCTCCTTTTTTTTTAATTAGATATTTTCTTTATTTACATTTCAAATATAAAATTCTTTCCTGGTTTCCTCTCCTAAAATCCCCCATCCCCTCCACCCACCCCCTACTTACCAACCCACCCACTCCCACTTCCTGGCCCTGATATTCCCCCACAATGGGGCATAGAGCCTTCACAGGACCAAGTGCCCCTAATCCTATTGATGAGAGACTAGGCCCTCCTCTGCTACATATGCAGCTGAAGCCATGAGTCCTAACATGTGTACTCTTTGGTTGATGGTTTAGTCGCTGGGACTTAGGGGAGTCCTGGTTAATTCATATTGTTGTTCCTCCTATGGGGCTGCAAATCTCTTCAGCTCCTTGGGTCCTTTTGCTAGCTCCTTCATTGGGGACCCTGTGCTCAGTCCAAAGGATGGCTGTGAACATCCACTGCTATATTTGTCAGGCACTGGCAGAGCATCTCATGAGACTGCTATACAAGAGTCCTGTCAGCAAGCACTTTTTGGCATCTAAAACAATGTGTGGGTTTTGTGATTGTATATGGGATTGATACCCCAGTGGGGCAGACTCTGGATATTCATTCCTTCAGTCTCTGGTCCACACTTTATCTCTGTAACACTTTCCATGGGTATTTTGTTTCCCTTCTAAGAAGGATCAAAGTGTCCACACTTTGGTCTTCTTCTTGAGTTTCATATGGTTTGTCGATTGTATCTTGGGTATTACAAGCATTTGGGCTAATATGCACTTATCAGTGAGTGCATATCATGTGTGTTCTTTTGTAATTGTGTGACCTCACTCAAGGTGATATCCGCCTGATCCATCCATTTGCCTAAGAATTTCATAAATTCATTGTTTTTTATAGCTGAGTACCCATAGCTTATGCTGTAAGACCAAGAATTGACAAAAGGGACCTCATAAAATTACAAAGCTTCTGTAAGGCAAAGGATAATGTCAATAGGAAAAAAGAGCAACCAACATATTGGGGAATGATCTTTATCAATCCTACAGTATCCAATAGAGGGCTAATATCAAATATATACAAAGAATTTAAAAAGTTAGAATCCAGAGAACCAAATAACTCTACTAAAAGGGGGTACAGAGCTAAACAAAGTATTTTCAACTGAGGAATAGTGAACAGCTGAGAAGCTCCTAAAGAAATGTTCACCATCCTTAGTCATCAGGGAAATGCAAATCAAAACAACCCTGATAATCTACATCACACCAGTCAGAATAGCTAATATCAAAAACTCAAATGAGAGCAGATGCTGGCAAGGATGTGAAAAAAGATGAAAACTCTTCCATTGCTAGAGGGATTGCAAGCTGGTACAACCACTCTGGAATGAGTTTGGTGGTTCCTCAGAAAATTGGACATAGTACTTCCTGAGGACCCAGTAATACTACTCCAGGGTATATACCCAGAAGATTCTCCAATATGTAATAAGGACACATGCTATACTATGTTCATAGCAGCCTTATTTATAATATCCAGAAGCTGGAAAGAACCCAGATGTCCCTCAACAGAAGAATGGGTACAATATCCTTAACTCTTGGTGAAACTTAGAGTATTCTTGTCTGAAATATTCAGTTCACTTCATTTCTAGGCCATGAGTCTCTCTGTCTAGCCTCTGCTTCTCCTTCCCTTTCATGGCAGTAAGCATTTCTTCATGTTTGTATTGTTCTTGTTCTAGTATAGACTCAGAATTTAACCTTAGTTTTAGCTACATTGTCAAAAATTAAGTGACCATAAATGTGTGGGTTTATTTGGGGGGTCTTCATTTCTATTCCATTGGTCTAACTACCAATACCACGTGTTTTTTTTTTTTTTTTTTTTTTTTTTTTTTTTTTTTTTTTTTTTTTTTTTTTTTTTTTTTTTTTTTTTTTTTTTTTTTTTTTTTTTTTTTTTTTTTTTTTTTTTTTTTTTTTTTTTTTTTTTTTTTTTTTTTTTTTTTTTTTNTTGGTTGGTTGGTTGGTTGGTTGGTTGTTGTTCCAAAGGAATTAAAGAATTAATTGATCTTTCTAACTTGAAGAATTGAATTGGAAATTTGATGGGAACTTCATTGAATCTACAGATTGCTTTTGGTAAGAAGGTCCTTTTTACTATATTAGTCCTGCTGATCCAGGAACATTGGAGATCTTTTCGTATTCTGAAGTCTCCTTCGAGTTCTTTCTTCTTGGACTTGAAGATTTGTGTCATACGGATCTTTCACTTGCTTAGTTGGAGTCACATCAAGATATTTTATATTTGTGACTAAGTTTGACAAAGATTCTATAATCATAAAGTGGGGGAAAGGCAGCATTTGTAATGAACTGGTTGTTGTGGTTCAACTGGTGGTAAGCATGTAGAGAAATGCTTGTTGATCCATTCTTATCCTCTTGCACAAAGTCAAGTCCAAGTGGATCCAGGACCTCTAAAAAAAAAAAAAAAAGATATGTTGACTCTAACAGAAGATAAAGTGGAGGAGAGCCTTTAACATATTGGCACAGGGGAAATTTTCCTGAACATAACACCAATGGCTCATACTCTAAGATCAACAACCGACAAATGGGACCTCATACAATTAAAAACCTTCTGTAAGACAAAGGACATTGTCAATGGGACAAAATGGCAACCCACAGATTTGGAAATGATCTTTACCAATACTACATCTGATAGAGGGCTAATATGCAAAATATGAAAAGAACTCAAAAAGTTAGACACCAGAGTGTCAAATAGCCCTATTAAATATGGGGTACAAAGCTAAATAGAATTCTCAACTGAGGAATCTCAAATATTTGAGAAGCATAGATAAATGTTCAACATCTTTAGTCTTCAGGGAAATGCAAATCAAAACAACCCTGAGATTCTGCCTCACATCCACCAGAATGGCTAAGATAAAAAACACAGGTGACAGCTGTAAATGGCCACATTACTGCCTGGCTGGCAAGAACGGACATGGCCACCAGAATCCTTCTGCAAGCATACCTTTATTACATCATGCTGAGGAAGATGGTGAGCCCAAGATGGGTCCCGCTTAAATACACCTCAGTGTGACATGTGTCGTCAGGATTGGCTGACTGCCCATTACCTTAAGTTACACCCCGGGATGGGCGGTGACTTACATGGCTTTGTCACAAGTGCATGCGCACTGAACTTGTTTGCTTGTCCCAGGCTGGGGGGGGGGGGGGTGACAGGATGTCGGTGCCATCTCAAAACGGCGGCAGAACCGGCTAGGGCATGGCTCTCTACAGACAGCAGTTGCTGGCGAGGATGTGGAGAAAGAGGAACACTCTTTTATTGCTGATAGACTGCAAGCTGGTAAAACCACTTTGGAAATCTATCTAGTGGTTCCAGTGAAATTTGGAAATAGTTATACCTGAAGACCCAGCTATACCACTACTGGGAATATACTTAAAAGATGCTCCAACATATAACAAGGACCCATGTTGTACCATGTTTTAGCAGCTTTATTTATAATAGCTAGAAGCTGGAAACAACCTAGATGTCCCTCAGCCAATGAATGGATACAGAAAATGTGGTACATTTACACTATGGAATACTACTCAGCTATTAAATTAAAAACAATGACTTCATGAAATTCACCAGCAAATGGATGGAACTAGAGAATATCACCATGAGTAAGGAAACCCAGACAAAAAAGAACACATATAGTATATACTCACAGATAACTGGATATTAGCCCAAAAGCTCACAATGTCCATAATATGACCCACAGACCATATGGAGCTTAGAAGACCAGGGTGTGGATGCTTATGTCATGCATAAAGGGGTGAACAGTTGGTCTATAGTTCTAAGTCAAGACCATATTCTGATCCAGATGTTTTCCCTAACTACAGAAAAACTCATGCAGAATACTGAACCTGGGTTAAATATCTTCCAGAGAAAAACACAAGGGCAAGGGAAAAGGTAGTACAGAGGGAAGGACTCAGATAAGAGCATTTGAAAATCTGTTGGCAGTGAAGTGTGGCTAGAGAATGCAATGTTTATGTATTTGATTTTGTCTTTACTAATACAGTGATTTTTTAAACATCCTTTACACTCTAGCAATGATTAAAAACTTGTGTCTTAAATGACTACTCTCTCTAATCAAATTCCTATGCCTCATAGTATGTAAGTAAGTAAGTAAGTAAGTAAGTAAGTAAGTAAGTAAGTTAAGTACATAAATAAATGTCCCATGGAGTGAGCTCAGTGAGTAGGGCATGAAACTGTTGATCGAAGAGTCCTGGATTTGTACATTATGTTTAGCATCACTTGCCAAGCCCAGTACAACCTTGAATAATGCAGGAAAATGAAAAAGAGAGTAATGGGAGACAGAGACCCAGGCCTTTGGGTTCACTTCAAGAATGAATTTTTTTTTCCCACTGCAGTTTATATATTACTTGCTAGCTTCCACAAGTATAGCTAGGGCAGACAATATCTTTGACTGCCTTATCTTAGTTCTCCCAGCTTTACCACCAGCCCTGTGGTCCTGCTTAACCACAAAGGACACTCTTCCTTGGCCTTATCACATGCCTACAGTTTTCTACAGCCATGGGACACATGTGAGTGAAGGTTTGTGCTCTAGCAAGTAACTGCAGACCATTTGGAACCCTAACTAAAATATGTTAACTCCATGGAGAAATGTAAAGTGAAACTACTTTGAGATTTCATCTCACACTAGTCAGAATAATTCAGATAAAAAATAAAATAAATGACTACAAATGCTGGAGAGAATATGGAGAAAAGAAAACATTTATTCATTGTTTATGGGTATATAGTCTCATGTAGCTATTATGAAAATCTGTTTGTGGATTCCTCCAAAAAGTTAGAAATAATACTGGTTTGTCTGGTATGTGACCCAGCTCTATCACTCTTGAGCCTATTTTCAGACATCTTTTGCAACAGGGACACTTGCTCATTCATGTTAATCACTGTTGCACTTACTCCCAATACCATGGAAATGGAATTGAGCTAGATGTCCATCACTAATTAACAAATTATGCAAATGTAGCATACATACATTATAGCCTATTATTCAGCTCTGAGGAAAAATGAAAATTGCAGGTAAGAGACTGCAGAAACAACACAACTTCTGGGACAGACACAGTTTCCAGCTCTAGACATCTGGGCACCTTCCCCACCTGAGGACAGGTGTCCACCCAGCAGGGCTTTGCCTGCCAGAGCTCATGAGGGAGACATCTTGGGTCCCACATGCCTCAGAGACCACTCTGCCCAGGTGAGAGTGTAGACTGCAGAAGCCACACAGCTTCTGGGACTGCCCCTGTATTGGGCCTTCATCGTTAGTCAAGAGGCAGGTCTGAACACCAGACCTCTGTGCACCATCCCTGCAAGAGGAGAGCTTGCCTGCAAAGAGTACTCTGACCACTGAAACTCAGGAGAGAGTTGGACTCCCAGGACTGCTGACAAAGACTAACAAAATCAGAGGAGGAACAAGCTCCAACCAGAGAAAATTATAACAACTAACTCCAGAGATTACCAGATGGCTAAAGGTAAATGTAAGAATCTTAATAACAGAAACCAAGACCACTCACCATCATCAGAACCTAGCACTTCTACCTCAGCCAGTCCTGGATACCCCAACACACCTGAAAAGCAAGACTCAGATTTAAAATCATATCTCATGATGCTGATAGAGGACATAAAGAAGGACTTTAATAACTCACTTAAAGAAATACAGAAGAACAGTGCTAAAGAGATAGAAGTCCTTAAAGAATTACAGGAAAACACTGCTAAAGAGGTAAAAGTCCTCAAAGAAGAAACACAGAAATCTCTTAAAGAACTACAGAAAAACACAACCAAACAGGCGATGGAATTAAACAAAACCATCGAGAACCTAAAAAGGGAAGTAGACACAATGAAGAAAACCCAATGTGAAACAACCTTGGAGATAGAAACCCTAGGAAAGAAATCAGGAAACATAGAGGTGAGCATCAGCAACAGAATAAAGAGATGGAAGAGAGAATCTCACCTGCAGAAGATTCAATAGAGAACATGGGCACAGCAATCAAAGAAAATGAAAAATGCAAAAAGATCCTAACTCAAAACATCCAGAAAATCCAGGACAAAATGAGAAGACCAAACCTATGGAAAATAGGAGTAGATGAGAATGAAGATTTTCAACTTAAAGAGCCAGCAAATATCTTCAACAAAATGATAGAAGAAGACTTCCCAAACCTAAAGAAAGAGATGCCCATGAACATACAAGAAGCCTACAGAACTCCAAATAACTGGACCAGAAAAGAAATTCCTCCAGACACATAATAATCAGAACAACAAAAGCACTAAAGAAAGATAGAATATTAAAAGCAGTAAGGAAAAAAGGTCACATAACTAGGCCTATTAGAATAACTTCAGATACACAGGGTCCCCAATGTAGGTGCTAGAGAGAGTACCCAAGAGTTGTAGGGGTCTGCAACCCTATAGATGGAACAACAATATGAACTAATCAGAACCCCCAGAGCTCGTGTCACTAGCTGCATATGTATTAGAAGATGGCCTAGTTGGCCATTTTTGAGAAGAAAGGCCCCTTGGTCTAGCAATCTTTATATGCCCCAGTACAGGGAAATTCCAGGGCCAAGAAGCGGGAGTAGGTGGGTAGGGGAGCAGTGTGGGTGGAGGGTATACGGGACTTATGGGATAGCACTTGAAATGTAAATGAAGAAAATATTTTTAAAAAATTACTCCAGACTTCTCACCACACACTATGAAAGCTAGAAGATCCTGCACAGATGTTATACAGACTGGAAGAGAGCACAAATGCCAGGTCAAATTCACACAATATCTTTCCATGAATCCAGCCCTTCAAAGGATAATAATGGGAAAACACAAACACAAGGACAGAAAATACACCCTAGAAAAAGCAAGAAAGTAATCCTTCAACAAACCTAAAAGAAGACAGTCCCAAGAACAGAATCCCAACTTTAACAACAAAAATAACAGGAAGCAACAATTACTTTTTCTTTAATTTCTCTTAATATCAATGGATTCAATTCCTCAATAAAAAGACATAGACTAATAGACTGGCTACACAAACAGGACCCAACATTTTGCTGATTACAGGAAACCCATCTCAGGGAAAAAGACAGACACTACCTTATAGTAAAAGGCTGGAAAACAATTTTCCAAGCAAATAGTCCAAAGAAACAAGCTGGAGTAGCCATTCTAATATGGAGTAAAATCGACTTCCAACAAAAAGTTATCAAAAAAGACAAAGAAGGGCACTTCATATTCATGAAAGGTAAAATCAACCAAGATGAACTCTCAATTTTTAATATCTATGATCAGAATACAAGGGCAGCCACATTCATTAAAGAAACTGTAGTAAAACTCAAAGCACACATTCCACCTCACACAATAAGAGTGGGAGACTTTAAAAACCCACTATCACCAAGGACAGATCCTGGAAACAGAAACTAAACAGAGACACATGGACACTAAGAGAAGTTATGAAACAAATGGATTTAACATATATCTACAGAACATTTTATCCTAAAACAAAAGCATATACCTTCTTCTCAGCGCCACATTGGCCATAATTTTATATCCAGCTCCTGCACTGAAAGTGTTTATCAGGTTTAAGAGTTCTCTATTGGAATTTTTGCGGTCATTTATATATACTATCATATCATCTGCAAACAGTGATATTTTGACTTCTTCCTTTCCAATTTGTATCCCTTTGATCTCCTTTTGTTGTCGAATTGCTCTGGCTAGAACTTCAAGTACTATATTGAATAGGTAGGGAGACAGTGGGCAGCCTTTTCAAGTCAAAATACCGGCCTCCACAGATACAAAAATATTGAAATTATCCCATGCATTATATCTGACCACCATGGACTAAGGCTGATCTTCAAGAACAACATAAATGACAGAACACCAACATTAACATAGAAACTAAACAACACTCTACTCAATGATTCCTTGGTCAAGGATGAAATAAAGAAAAAAATTAAAGACTTTCTAGAGTTTAATGAAAATGAAGCCATAACATACACAAACTTGTGGGACACAATGAAGGTATTCCCAAGAGGAAAACTCATAGCCCTGTGTGCCTCCAAAATAAACTAGAGAGAGGAAACATTAGCAACCTTACAAAACACCGAGAAGCTCCAGAACTAAAGGAAGTAAATTCACCCAAGAGGAGTAGACATCAAGAAATAATCAGACTCAGGACTGAGTTCACCAAGTGGAAACAAAAATAATTATTCAAAGAATTAACCAAACCCATAGCTGGTTCTATGATAAAATCAACAAGTTAGATAACCCTTAGCAGACTAACTAGAGGGCACAATGACAGTATCCTAATTAACAAAATCAGAAATGAAAACGGAGACATAACAACAGAACCTGAGGAAATCCAAAACATCATCAAATCCTACTACAAAAGCCTATACTCAACAAAACTGCAAAACCAGCATGAAATGGACAACTTCTTAGACAGATACCAGAAACCAGGATCAGATTAACAATCTAAACAGTCCCATTTCTCCCAAAGAAATAGAAGCAGTCATCAGTAGTCTCCCAACCAAAAATAAGAAGCCTAGGACCAGATGGATTTAGTGCAGAGTTCTATCAGACCTTCAAAGAAGACATAATTCTAAATCTCCTCAAACTACTCCACAAAATAGAAACAGAAGGTACTCTACACAATTCATTCTATGAGGCAACAGTTATTCTGATACTTAAACCACACAAAGATCCAACAAAGAAAGAGAACTTCAAACCATTTTTCCTTATGAATATCGATGGAAAAATACTCAATGAAATCCTTACAAACCAAATCCAAGAACACATCAAAATGATCATCCATCATGACCAAGTAGGCTTCATCCCAGGTGTGCAGGGATTGTTGAATATACAGAAATATATCAACGTAATCCACTATATAAACAAACTCAAAGACAAAAAACACATGATCATCTCCTTAGATGCTGAGTAAGCATTTGACAAAATCCAACACACTTTCATCATAAAAGTCTTGGAAAGATCAGGAATTCAAGGCCCATACCTAAACATAATAAAAGCAATATACAGCAAACCAGTAGCCATCATCAAACTAAGTGGAGAGAAACTCAAAGCAATCCCACTAAAATCAGGGACTTGAAAATGCTGCCCACTTTCTCCCTACCTATACAATATAGTACTTGAAGTTCTAGCTAGAGCAATTTGACAACAAAAGGAGATCAAAGGGATACAAATTGGAAAGGAAGAAGTCAAAATATCACTGTTTGCAGATGATATGATAGTATATATGTTACCCCAAAAATTCCACCAGAGAACTCTTAAACCTAATAAACAGTATCAGTGCAGGAGTTGGATATAAAATTAACTCAAACAAATCAATGTTGAGTTATAAAATTAACTCAAACAAATCAATCTTTCTCTACACAAAAGATAAATGGACTGAGAAAGAAATTAGGGAAACAACTCCCTTCACAATAGTCACAAATAATATAAAATACCTTGGTGTGAATCTAACTAAGGAATTGAAGGATACAAGAACTTTAAATCTCTGAAGAAAGAAATTGAAGATTTCAGAAGATGGAGAGATCTCCCATGCTGATGGATTGGCAGGATTAATATAGTCAAAATGGCTATCCTGCTGAAAGCAATCTACAGATTCAATGCAATCCCCATCAAAATTCCAACTCAATTCCTCACTGAGTTAGAAAGGGTAACTAGCAAATTCATCTGGAATAATAAAAAAACCTAGGATATGCAGGGCAGTGGTGGCACATGCCTCTAATCCCAGCACTTGGGAGGCAGAGGCAGGCAGATTTCTGAGTTCGAGGCCAACCTGGTCTACAGAGTGAGTTCCAGGACAGCCAGGGCTATACAGAGAAACCCTGTCTCGAAAAAACAAAAAAACAAACAAAAAAAACAAACAAAAAAATAAAACCCTAAGATAGCAAAAACTATTCTCAACAGTAAAAGAACCTCTGCACGAATCACCATGCCTGACTTTAAGCTGTATACAGAGCAATTGTGATATAAACTGCATGGTATTGGTACAGGGATAGACATGTAGTTCAATGGAATAGAATTGAAGAACCTGAAATGAATCCACATACCTATGGTCACTTGATCTTTGACAAGAAGCTAAAACAATCAAATGGAAAAAGACAGCATTTTCAACAAATGGTGCTGGCAAAACTGGATGTTATCCTGTAGAAGAATGCAAATTGAGCAATTCTTATCTCCTTGTACAAAGCTCAATTCTAAGTGGATCAAAGACCTCCACATAAAACCAGAGACACTGAATTTTATAGAGGACAAAGTGGTCAAAAGCCTTGAAGCTATGGGCCCAGGGGAAAAATTCCTAAACAGAACAGCAATGGTTTGTGCTGTAAGATCAAGAATTGACAAGTGGGACCTTATAAAATTGTAAAGCTTCTATAATGCAAACACTGTCAATAAGACATAAACACCACCAACAGATTGGGAAATGATTTTTAGCAATCCTAAATCTGATAGAGGGCTAATATCCAATATATACAAAGAGCTCAAGAAGCTGCACTCCAGAAAATCAAATAACCCCATTAAAAAATTGGGTATAGCTGGGCGTGGTGGCGCACGCCTTTAATCCCAGCACTTGGGAGGCAGAGGCAGGCGGATTTCTCAGTTCGAGGCCAGCCTGGTCTACAAAGTGAGTTCCAGGACAGCCAGGGCTACACAGAGAAACCCTGTCTCGAAAAACCAAAAAAAAAAAAAAAAAAAAATTGGGTATAGAGCTAAACAAAGAATTCTCAACTGAGGAATACTGAATGGCTAAGAAGCACCTGAAAAAATGTTCAACTTCCTTAATCATCAGGAAAATGCAAATCAATACAACCCTGAGATTCCACCTCACACCTGTCATAATGGCTTAGGTAAAAAAAACTCAGGTGACAGCAGATGCTGGCGAGGATGTGGAGAAAGAGGAACATTCCTACATTGCTGATGGGATTGCAAGCTTGTACAACCACTCTGAAAGTCAGTCTGGCAGTTCCTCATAAAATTGGACATAGTACTATCTGAGGATCCATCAATACCTCTCCTGGGCATATACCCAGAAGATGTTCCAACCGGTAGTATGAACACATGATCCACTATATTCATAGCAGCCAGAAGCTGGAAAGAACCCAGATGTCCCTCAACAGAGGAATGGATACAGAAAAATGTGGTACATTTACACAATGGAGTACTATACTGCGATTAAAATCAATGAATTTATGAAATTCTTGGGCAAATGGATGTATCTGGAAGATATCATCCTTAGTGAGGTAACCCAGTCACAAAAGAAGTCACTAGATATTACTCACTGATAAGTGAATACTCAAGATACAATTTGCAAAACACAAGAAAATCAAGAAGGAAGACCAGCAAATACATAAGTGGATGCTCACAGTCATCTATAGGATGCAACACAGGTCCCCCAATGGAGAAGCTAGTGAAAGTACCCAGGAACTGAATGGGTCTGCAACCCTATAAGAGGAACAACAATATGAACTAACCAGGACCCCCAGAACTCTTGTCTCTAGCTGCATGTGTAGCAGAAGAATGCCTAGTAGGCCATCATCTGGAAGAGATGCCCCTTGGTATTGCAAATGTCATATGCCCCATATAGGGGAATGCCAGGGCCAAGAAGTGGGAGTGGATGGGTAGGGTATAGGGAACTTTTGGGATAGCATTTAAAATGTAAAATAAGAAAATATATAATAAAAAAATAAAAAATAAAATAAATAAAAAAAATAAAATAAAATAAAAAAAAGTTAGAGTAGAGAGAGAAGAGAATAGATCTGAATCATACCATCAGTGTTTGGAAAAGCCATACAAAAACTGGTTTGTAAGTTTTCCAAAATAGAAAATTAAAAAGTTTGAATGAAGGCACCCTATGTGGGAATAAATATGATCCTTCCAAAAAGCCTAAACTTAAAATATATTAACCAATAATCCTAGTGCTGAGAGTTGGGTAACTCCATTCCTGTTGTTGATGTGGGATCACAGAAGCTCCCAAAATAACCTGTGCTTTTGCTCATAATTGCACATCAAAAGGTAATGGTTAGATCCTATTGCTGAAGATAACTCACACTTGGGTGGTAGGATGGAAATTAAGCCAATACCATCCTTAAAGCTTTCTCTCTGTTGGCCTGATTTCACAAAGGCAAATGGTATAAACCCAGGTTTTGTCAAGAGAAAAAAAAAAAAAAAAAAAAAAAAAAAAAACCTTAGCAACTCTACTCACCTCTGAACACTGCAAGATATAATAAAGTCTACCCTGACATAATATGCCTATGGGCTCAATACTGGTGTAGATCTTATGGGATTAACTGGGTTCTGATGAGATTCTGGGTCACCCACACAAGAGAAAACTCAAGCCTGGTACTGTAAGCCTAGACTAAAACAAAACTGGCTTTGGTTAAGAGGCTCCAGGTAAAACCCAACCTTTTTCAGTTTACAAAATAAACATGATATCAACTTACTTTCTAAATACTTAAGTATTCTTTAAGTAAGGTTTGCCTTTATTTTAGAAAATAAAATGAATCTTGAATACTCTCAATATTCTGTCCATTTACATAGGGTTGTATATGTATAAATGTTATATATCCTCATAAATGAGATGGCATAAAATCAAGAAAACATTACTTTATAATTTTGGAAAAACCTCCACTGAAAACTTTCTTATAGAATAAAAATATAATTGAGAAGTTCATATAACCCTTAATTTTGTTCAAGAAGTTTGAGAATCCCTGATTCTCAGTGATTTATCTCTGAGAAGATAAAATGATTGCACTGTTAACTCAGAGAATCTTTTTTTTTTTTTTTTTGGTTTTTTGAGACAGGGTTTCTCTGTATAGCCCTGGCTATCCTGGAACTCACTTTGTAGACCAGGCTGGCCTCGAACTCAGAAATCCACCTGCCTCTGCCTCCCAGTGCTGGCACCACGCCTGGCAAGAAACTTTTATTTTTTAAAAAAAAAAAAATCATATTGTTCTCATTTGTAGGAAATAAATCAGACTGTTTTTAAAAAGTTTTTCACTGACTTTTGTAAACTGAATGTTGCTTATAATAATACATTTTGAGTAAGCAATATTAAAATTTTATGACTTTCTTGGTAATTTTTATGAATTATAATAAATAATCATTAGCAGATCAGGCCAGTAAATTTGTACCAAGGAAACATATTTATTATTATCTACCAAATGCCTGATGGAGAATCTGTGTCACCCTGGGAGAAGGAGAAAGGTAATCAGAGAGTCAGAAACACTAGAAATTAAAAGAAGAGGAGGGAAGGAAAGAAGCGTGGGCATATAATAGAATGGAGGTAAATTCAATTCACAGTGAAATCAGCTCTTTAGGTCATGAGCACCCTATTTTTGACACATGATAGTCACTAAATAAATCTTTGTTCTCTACTAGTTAGCTTTTTATATATTAAGCTTCATATTCTGGGCTTGTGTTTCAAAAGTACATTCAAATGAGAGTGTTAATGAGGTACATTTCTGTTTCAAGTTAAGCTTATGCCTTTTAATACAGATTTCAACTGATAAATTATATGTATTAAAATATCTATTTTTTGGAAAATATATTTTCTATGTATCTATTTCATTGAAGAATTTTTAGTTCTTATGTTTTTAGTTTCAACTACTTAATTGAATGTCTTTAAATATCTTTTTCAAATCCCCTTCTATTGTGCAACTATTCTCTGTGGCAGTCTCTGGTTTGCAATGGTCATTTACTATCAAGTTTACTGCAGCTGCTTAATTTTATATTCTGCAATATGTCTTCCCCAGCCTTTACATGTGACAAGTCTTGTGGTTCAATCAGAGGTTGGAGGTATCAATGTTTAATGCATTTCTCAATAAAAAATTAACACATGTCTTCAACAAAAATAAATGTTCATGTTTTATGTGCTCTGTTTTACAAGACTGTTAAGGTAGTTTTTTTTTTTTATTGTGTTAGTATTCAAATAGAACTATTAGGTTAGCAAGATAAAACAAACTGAAATAACATTAAATATTTTAAAAATCTAGAAAATCCAGGTATTTGAATAAAAATAATCTGCAGAAAATAAAAATTACTATAACTATATAATACAACAAAATATTCTGTGAATAATAATTTTAATAAAGGACGTATATCATTGACAGAATATTTGCCATCTACTACAAAAATGAAAAGTCAAATGTGTTTTCTTCCTTACTGCTTAAAATGAGTCAAGGTATGATATTTGGAATAACAAGAGTTCTGTGAACAAAGACAACACTCAAACCATTTTGGTTGTTTCTACATTACCAAACCAGAATGCCTGCTTAAAGATGCAGATTCTGCTGGCTTACTAAGTTAATTATTCTTCCACTTTAGATGGGGATTAGTCTAAAAGCTAATATAAAAGATTGTAAAAATGTTATTAAGTATACTAGAAAGTAGTTTATCCATATTAATGCATACATATACCAAAATTAATGTTAAAAGAAAATATTTGTTTACTTATGCTCCTTAAAACTAAACATTTTACAGTATAAAATCTCATTAATTCTTCCCATAAATTATTTCAATATGGAGATTTTCAGAGCCAAAAATCATGTTGCAGATCTGAAATACAAACCAACATAGTAACATATGCACATTAAAATTGATGTAATTTTAAGATTCTCCATGGTTATTTAGAGAGAAAATATAAGCCAGGCTGCTGATAAAATCAGTTCTTCTTCTACTCAGCCATTTAAACCAGTGCAATTCCTAATGGCTTTACTTTTGCTGCGGTGAATTTACTATAAATCCCACCAGTGTGACAGATTCAGTCAGTCCATTTGTTGGAATGACAGGTCATATTTGCAGCAGAATGATCCAGCACCAAATATTTCAAAATCAGTAAAGATATTAAAAATGACAAAAATGCAAGGAGCACGAAAATAGAAGTTGCACAGCACAATTTCAGAAAGAAAAGACACATATGTAACTGAAACGTTACCTGCAGCTTGCTGCTAAAACAAATTGCTATCAAGTTTCACATTAAGAATATCTTGCACTTTAATTAGCTTTTGCAGAGTTTGGTGATCCTCCCTTTGGCAACGCTCTTCTGCTTGATCATTGTGACGGAGAGGCAGTGAAGCATGCTGCGGGAACCCACACTGTCACACTCTGTCAGGCCCCAAGACCAGCTCTCTGACCTTCAATAATCTCTAAATGTGTTGCTGACCAGGCCCAGGTCTCCATGTTTGGAAAATGGGAAGCAGTTTGTCATTGCTATGTTTCAAGAAAGGAATTACAAAGCAAATCTCAAAGGTGATAAAAATGCATTGGCAAATCTGGAAATCAACAATGTAGGATACAGTATCTCCATCAAGCCAGTAATAAAAACCACATTAAACTCAAAATCTCTCTGATTGGGTTTAAACTAGTTTGTCTTTCATATAATCACTTTGCAAATTGTACTTTCTTTGTTCCTCCTCAAAAACTGGTGTCTTTTCCTCGCTGATTATTTGTTTAAGCATCTGTTAACTCTTTCACTTCCATTTTAATATACCCAATAAATTAAAGAAAATGTACAGGGGAAATGCATTATAAACTAATTCACTGGTTGTTTTTTTAAACTTATTGTCAAAAGTAAAACTAGGACAAATGAACTAATTTTTATACTGAGACCATAAAATGAAATATCATTTTAACTAAATGAAAAAAAAAAATGTAATTAATCTCAGTCTGAAGCCTGAAATACACTTACTAAAATATATGGAAGTATCATGAACTTGGCATGATAACAGGCAATTTTTTGTAGTAGAATTTCTTTACTTAATAATCTTACTCACCAAAACACTTTGCCCAAGAAAAGTTAATGTAAATTTGTTATGAGCCTAATTCCTAACCTCTTGAAATCCCATCTATGTGTCTCTGTGTGTAACTGTATATAGATTGATATATATGTATTATGTTTATGCAGTTATATACCAATGTTTATTTAAGTGGGTTTATGATTTATCCTCGTTCTGAAGTGTCTCTAGTTTACCCATATGAAACAAATATTTCAATAGTATTCCTTCAGGTACAATATAAGACAAAACGACTGAGAGACATACACTACTGTTTTCTACCTCTGCCTTTTGAAAAATCATCACTTGCAGCTTGTATATAATTAACAAAATTGTGAATATTAAATGAAGCAATGTCCACAAAGCAAAACTAACCTGCCTCATAATAAGCATTTACTATGTATTTTGCAAATACAATGATTATTAAAATTGGTTATTGCTATTCAAAACCTAATTTCTTTACTTAATTGCTTATAGTAGACCTTCTCCTGTCAATATTCAGATATCTACATGATGCTAAGTGGTTTCCACAAAATGAATACACATTGTTTAAACAGAACTCTATTTTGGGATGGAATATTTCTCAAGATTTTTTATGTTAACAAACTTACTATAATAGACATTGTTTTACATAAATTTTGACATACTTGTAGAATTGGGAGATTTTGTGAGAAATTTATTTCAAAAATGGCCTATCTTTAATTTAGATGTGTAATTATTTTGTCATTTTTTAAAATATTCTCACAAGTAATGAATACATGCCCCACTGATACAATCCCATACCTAATTACTTCCTAATTAGAAATTATAGTAAGATATTTAATCACTATCTAAATTGACAATTTTAGGTTCTATTGCCTCTTATATAGCTCCAGTCTTTAAAAATGTATTATGGAAGTGAGTAATCTAAGCAAGTTTTATTAATAGAAAGTATTAATATGTATATGTGAACTTTTTAACTTACAGATTTTACAATATTACCTGCAATTTAAATAAGCAATTAAAAAAAAAAACAATAAGATCCACTTCATGCCTTTTCTTTCCCTTTACTTTACTTAACAATAAAATGTCTTTGAATAAAAGGGGAAAATTCTATTTTTAAAAAACATACATATTTGAATAACAGTTTTAGATGCACAATTAAAGAATTTTCTTCTCCCAAAATATTTAACAAAATGTTAAATAGCCAATCAGAGTCATTAAAGACAAACTTATTTGTCTTTGTGAACCATTAACAAAGGTTGATAAGAATGGTATAATAATAAAGGATGCAGATCATAGCTTCTGAGATATGGGCCAGATCTACATGGAGAAGAGGCTATGGTGATATTCTATAGGGGGCCAGGAAAAGTTTGAATCTAATGAAGAAATGTGAAGTGTCTAAGTTGAAAACAAACTAAGAAATAACCAAGCTAATGTCAGTATATCTTAGGAAATCACATCAGGTAGGGATGAAAGAGAATTCATTGGGCAAGGTTAGCCTTTACAGTATAAGGATGTGAATTTAGTTGCATGTTTGTAATCTCATTTCTGGGAAGGAGATTAGCTATCCTAGCATACATGACAAGCTCCTGCTCAGTGAGGTACTATGTGCCATGATAATCTTGGTAGGTATATATGCTATTTCTATGTTAACTTGAGACAAGCAGATAATGGAGCATCAATTGAGAAAATGCCTCCATATGAGGCTGCAGGCAAAATAGCATCATTATTGCAAGAAACCTGTGCCCTCATTCCTGGATCCCCTTCCAGAAATTATTCACGCCATCCCACATCCCCTTTGCTTCTGAGAGTGTGCTTCCACATACTCTCACCTCACCCTGCTAGCATCCTCCATCCCTGGTACATCAAGTTTCTACAGGATTAAGTATATCTTTTCCCAAATGAGACCAGACATGTCAGTCCTCTGCTACATATATACTGGGGCCATGAACCAGCCCATATAAACTCTTTGGTTGGTAGCTTAGCCTCTGGGAGCTCTGAAGGTTCCAGGTTAGTTGATATTGTTGTTCTTCCTATGGGATTGCAAAACTTTTCAGCTCCTTCAGTCCTTCTTCTAACTTGTCCATATGGATTGCCAAATGCAGTCTAATGGTTGGTTGTAAGTATTTCCATTTGTCTCAGTCATCTTCTAGTCAGGGGATCCTCAGAGGACAGTCATGATAGGCACACATGACATCTGGAATAGTGTCAAGATTTGGTGTCTGTACAAGGGATGGATCTGTAGTTTGGGAGGACTCTGTGTCACCTTTCCTTTGGTCTTTGCTCTATTTTGCCCCTGAATTTCCATTAGACAGGAACAATTCTGGGCCAAGAATTTTGAAGATGAGTAGGTGGCCCCATGTCTCAAATAGGGCCATGTTTATCTATTGAAGGTTGTCTTTTTAGGTTCCATCTCCCCACTGTTGGGCATTTTGGCTAAGGTCATCCCCCGTGGAGACTTTGTACTTTAAAAGAGATTTTGGATATTATAAAAGAATAGATTTTAAAAGAGACTAAACTTTTAAGGACTGTGGGGCATTTTAAGTTTGTAAATATTTTACATTGTGATGTCTTTATTATTGTATAACTCATGGATGAGTGGTAAAAGAAGGGCTGTAAATAACAGTGATGTGTTTGTGTGTCAAGTTGACAAGGAGTCAGTTGTGGTGGCTAGCTTTACACCAACTTGACACAAGCTAGAGTCACTGGACTCATGTAAACATCAATTGAGAAAATGCCTCCGTAAGATCAGGTTATAGGACATATTCCTAATTTGTTATTAAAGTAGTAGAGGCTAGGCCACTGTAGGTGAGACCATACTGGGTTGGTGGTCCTGGTTTCTATAACAAAGAAGTGAGAGCAAGCCTGTAAGCTGCATGCTTCATGCCCTTTTCATCAGTTTCTGAATCTAGGTTCTTATCCTGTTTGAGTTTCTGTGCTGACTTCTTTCAATGATGGACTAGAATGTGTAAGTATGAGTCAAATAAAACCTTTCCTCCCAAACTTGCCATTGGTCCTGATGTTTCATCACAGGCCTGATAACCTTAACAAGGACAATATAGGAATGCTACCTGTTTATCTACTTGCCCCTATACACACACACACACACACACACACACACACACACACACACACAGAGAGATATGATGGAGAGAGAGAGAGATCTGTAGATGGAGACATAGAGAAAAAGAGACAGAGACAGAGAAAGAACACTAAGCTAACCTGCTTGTCTAGCCTAGTAGCTGGCCAAACTTATTCTCATAGAACACAACTTACTCTAGTAAGGATTCCTGGTCTGAAGTTGCTGTACACAATTGGTTGAATGCTCTGGGTACAAGAAATAAAGGCCCCACTTATGGGTATTAACAGCAGTAGCTTTTTAAAATAGCACTCTATAACTCAAGAAAACTGCATGTTAGTATAGAATGGTTACTATAATTTTCTAAATATAATTTTATTCACCTCAAATATAGTTTCAGAAGAAATGCACAAAGAAGTCTATCAATGCAGCCACACAACTGCCTCTCAAGAACAATATTAGAGCATAGGATTATAATTTTATGCTACAAATTGGAAAGTATAGTAGATAGTTTTTTTTTTATTCTCTTAAATTGTGATACCTATTTAAGTTTCAGCTAATATTTAATGTTTTAATACAGGCATCTACAGCAATTGAAAAGTTATTGGGTCTTAGATTTATTGAAATATTGGAAAAATATAGATTTATACTGCTTCAGATTAAGTGGAATGGGTGTTGTTAATATGAATGAGAGTAAAATGTTATGGTTAATATTTAATAATAGCAGACCATTAATGAACATTAAAACTTGTGTTATATATTACTTTTATTATAAACTTAGAGATTGTGGATTCACTATATCAAACTAGAAGAATAAACACAGGAAAAGTTAAAATGAATAAAAATGTTTGTTATAACTTTATTATAAAATGCCTGTGCTTCTCATTCTAAAAGAATTGAAGTAGCATTTATACCATTTTCTGTGCCCTGGAAATCGCAAGAAAGAACTATATCTTATAGTTTCATTAAAAAATGCCATGTGATACATAGTTTCTCAAACATTTTCATTTGATTATTTTTCTATAATGAAAATGTGAAAGTGGATACTCAGCACAGGAAGAATTATTCTCCTCTACATAATACTTCCTGATGACAATTTCACCATCTTTATTTTTTTTTTAAGTCCATAAGATGTTAAGTTTTAAGATGTCTCTTGCTCTCACTCTTCCAGCTCTAAGTTAGTCTACAAACCAGAATGGAAAGCACTGTCTGGCCAGCCACTGATGGGGAGCCATCGAGCTCCTAGCTATATATTATCATAGATAAACACATCAGTTTGTTGCCTAGAAGATGCCACTTACATGACTGTCTTTATCTGACATGATCTAAACCTCATCCCACTTCAAATAAATGTATTTTCCCAGTAGAAATTTTCAGAAAATCATTAAATATTTGCTTACAATAGATGCAAGTTATGAGAAAGGATTAGGATAACGAAGTAGAGTATTATTAAATGTTCTTATTCTCATACTTTATTAAATACTGGTGGAGGGAGAGTCAATGCCATGGTACTCATGTTGAGATCAGAAGAGAGATTGCAGGAGACTGATCTCTCCTTCCATGAGGTTACGGAGATTGAAATGAGGTCTGCACACTCAGAAGCAGGTGTTGTTATCCTCAGTGGATTCTGCTCATTTGAATGCCCAAAGTAATTCATTGATTCTTATTCTTAACACACTTTTTAGGTATATGCTTTCTATACATTCTTAATTGTTTTTTAAAATAATTTTATTTTTAATTCTGAGTGTGTGTGTGTGTGTGTGTGTGTGTGAGAGAGAGAGAGAGAGAGAGAGAGAGAGAGAGAGAGAGAACAGTTATATGCAAAGGCAAGAGGCATTGAGTTAGTCTGAACTGGAGTTACAGGTGTTTATACATCATGAGACATTGGAACAGGGAAACGATAGATGTCTAAAGACAAACAGATGTATCTATTACTATAGATAGAACCTTTAACATTCCCGTAGTGAAATCCAGACAGACCAGCAGACAGAAAATCAGTAAGAACATAGTTGAACTGAGCAGTGTAGTCAATCAACTAAATATAGTTGACAGCTACACACTAATTTATTCATGGCAGAAAAAAAATTTATCTCAAGCAATTGTGGAACATTCACAAAGATATAACTGATTCATGTCCATAAGAGAGATGTTAGTTAATATAAAAGCATAGAGTCATAAAATATCTGCTCTCAGACAACCATTGAATAATTGTTTATTATTTTTTATTTTTTATAAGATATTTTCTTTATTTACATTTCAAATCTTATATCCCTTCCTAGTTTCCCCTCCCAAAATCCCCTATCCTCTCCCCCCTACCCCCTGCTCCCCAACCCACTGACTCCTGCTTCCTGGCCCTGGCATTCCCCTATATTGGGGCATAGAACCTTCACAGGACCAAGGGCCTCTCCTCCCAATGATGACTGACTAGGCCATCCTCTGCTACATATGCAACGAGAGCCATGAGTCCCACCATGTGTTTTCTTTTAGAAAACAAGAGTATAATAATGAATAGAATGACTGAAAATTCAAGACAAAAAATAACGTATTAAAATGATGCACACATCAAAGCATATATATCTAGGTAAACTTCAACCATAAGGCAAACTGTGAAAATGGAATGAAAACCATTCAAAGCTAATGACATGCAAAGAAATCAATGTTTGGGGGAGATGTGGATAAACTTTAATGCATGTATCAGAAAAGGAAAATCACAAATAAATGATACAAGCTTCAATTGTAGAAAAATAGAAAAGGAAAACTGAATTATATCCAAAGTAAGTAATAAAGAAATAAAAACTTAGAATATAGATTATGAAAATGGAAGCAGGAAATCTACATACCAACCAACAAAACTAAAAGCTGGTTCTTTGTAAATACATAATGAAATAGTCTTTCATGGAGGCATGGATGAAAATAAAATTAAGATGAACTTGTAATATCGGAAATTAAAGTAAACACATGTGTAGTTAAAAGACAGTATACCACTATTATAAATATGTATGCATACAATTTTTATAACATAAAAAGACATGGGCTAAATCCTTTATAATCATCATCAGATGACTCCATAATTATAGAAAAATCCCATAACTGCTAATGAAAACTAAATAACTGAAAAAACTCAAAAACGTACTAAGCCAAGATATATTCACTAATTACTTAAGTGTGTTTTTAAATTCTCTGTAGTAATCTATAAGTTTTTCAAGAAAACAAACATTAATCTCCAAACAAACAAGTATGGACACAACACACACATTCAACTGATCAATATCTCTCATAATCCTAAAATTAAAAGTGTTTGACAATATATTTAGAAGTGAAATTTTTTAATGTATAAAAGATATTTTTAATTAAACTGTAGTATATTTGAGCTATTAGAGACCATCCCAATATTATAATACCTGTTAATGTAGAATATAATTTAGTGTCTCCTCTTATTATTACTTCTAAACATTTTACTAAAAGTCCCAGATAATAGGGTGAGACAAAAAAAAAAAAAAAAAAAAAAAAAAAAAAAAAAAAAAAAA
>LR753314.1:984267-1076139 GCA_902729485.2 Mus minutoides
TTTTTTTTTTTTTTTTTTTTTTTTTTGGTTTTCCGAGACAGGGTTTCTCTGTATAGCCCTGGCTGTCCTGGAACTCACTTGGTAGACCAGGCTGGCCTCGAACTCAGAAATCCTCCTGCCTCTGCCTCCCGAGTGCTGGGATTAAAGGCGTGCGCCACCACACCCGGCACAAAATAAAATTATAAATAAATCACTTCCTAATTACAAGGAATGATCAGAAACACCTAAAGTACAATGTAATTTAAATTAACATACCCAAAACAAATTGCACATCATAAACACAGAAAGTAAAAAAAAAAAAAAAAAAAAAAAAAAAAAAAAAAAAAAAAAAAAAAAAAAAAATAAAAAAAAAAAAAAAAAAAAAAAAAAAAAAAAAAAAAAAAAAAAAAAAAAAAAAAAAAAAAAAAAAAAATCTATATAAGAGAAACAAACAAACAAAACATTTAAATGAATGGAAGCAATAAAAAAAAAAAAAAACTGAAATGAATAGACATGCATTCCATGCTATGGAGGCCACATTCATTGTTAAATTGAAAGTTTTCTCTTTTTTTTTTTCTGGAGATTCCTTACAAGCCTAGCAAGGTACATTGTAAACAAACAAAGCACAAACTTAATATGCTATAGCAGAAACTCAGATAACCAGCACAATATTGGTATAACCAAAGCTGGAGCTTAGTAACCATCAACATGGTTTCCTGGTTCACCATAATGTATGTGAAAGTGTAACAGAAAAAGAGTATATCTGTATTATTATTTCAAAACTATGAAATATAAAAATAAGCTGTAAAGCAAATCAAAATATATAATATTGGAGAGTGTCTAAATTATGTTGTGTTTAATAATAACTTAGTTATTGTTGATATATGTTTTATTAAAACAATAATAAACTCTGT
Organism: Mus minutoides; assembly: GCA_902729485.2. Classification (NCBI taxonomy): domain Eukaryota; kingdom Metazoa; phylum Chordata; class Mammalia; order Rodentia; family Muridae; genus Mus; species Mus minutoides. The sequence continues at coordinate 985,161 of LR753314.1, forward strand.
TTAGATATAAACATACTAGAGAGATTACTGACTTATGTTGACAGTTTCATTTCTAGTGATTTAAAAACCATACAAATGGCTTCTTTTATAATCTGTGTGCATTTACATTCCTAGCATCAGAGCACCATGGGTTCCTTTCCCCCACTGCCCCTTGAAATTTTATTATTTTTTTATAATAATCCCCATAGCTGGCAACTGCTTGCACTTCATTTGGCATTTTCCTGTTCATTCAGAACTTCAAGCACTATTTCATATACCTATTGGACTTTTTAATTTTTCTTTGGAAAACCTAATTTTTATTCAAATCCCTTACCCAATTTTAATTTTGGTACTATACATTTTTGTGCTTTGGTTGTATAGCTTTCTTTTTTAATTATTATTTGTTGGGGTCCACTGTCCGCAGTGACGGGGTTCCTGAAGGATTGGCCTGAAGCTGAAATGAAACTAAGGGAGTGGGGGAAGAAAAAAGATCTCCAAGGCTACATGGTTGCTTCTGCTTAGAACTACTGTCTAATGGTGGACAAGCATTTTGGGATAAAGGAAGGGAAGCCCCGCCCCCAGTCTTCTGTGCAGGCGTTCTGGAGTTTGGCAGGAACCCTGAAGTATCCTGACATCTTGCAGGTTGCGCAGGTGGGCTGGTCGTAGGTGGGCTGCAGGTAAGCTGGGTGTAGGGGGGGTGGGGGGGATTTGGGTGACACACAGAACCTGGCTGGNGGAACCTGGCTATCTCTTAGCCTAATTAACAAAACAACAGGTGCCATTGGGTGTGGCTTTCTCACAGCTTCCGTCTTAACACCAACTATGGTGGTGGAGAAGGGACACCACAATTATTTATTTTGTATACTCGCCACTTATCAGGAATGGCTTAAGACTGTTATGGTTTTTCCACTCAACTTCTATTTTGTTTTTCCTTCATTGGGCATAGGAAAGTTTTTGAGTTTAACTGAGTTTCATTTGTTTATTTTTTGCTTTTATTGCCTCTACATTTGTTCTTAATGTTTTTAATGATGGCAAATTATAATTTCAAGAAGTCACTACCTGCACTTTTATAATAATACTATTAAGTTTAAGTTTTAATGAAATCTTTATTTTATTTTACCTTTGATATTTTTATGATGTATGATAAGGGTTAGTTTTTCTTCTTTTTCACATGGACATGTAATTTCTTCAGTTCAGTTATACTTATTGAAAAATGTTCTCAGAATCCTTGCCAACACATAATTAGCTTCAGCATACACAATTGGTTTTTTGGGTTGCGTTTTGACTTGAGTTTCTTTTTATGACAGTATCATGCCTTCAACTTTGGCCTAAATTTTCATTATATTGGAAGATTGTGTGGCTTCATGATATCTTACTTTTTGGCTTTCTATTTATATGGAAAGATATCAAAAATATTATATGTTCAGAATGTGTTAGGAAGGCTCGGTATATGCTACTATAATAATATCAGTTATGAACAAAGGACACCCTTCCATTATATATGTCTTGTTCAGTTGCTTTCATTTGGATTTCACAGTACCCAGAAATATATGATATTTCACTCCCTCAGAAATATAGATTCATATTTCATGTTATGTAATTTAATATGGTATTGTTTCCTATTAAGGTATTTTATTGTTACTATGAATAAACAATATAAATTTATATGTGTTTCATACGGTAGAAATTGTCAAAATTTTTAGTTATGAAAATACCTTAAAATATTCTTCAAATATTTTATTCAAAAAATTATTTGAAAGAAAACACGAGTTACTCCCATTTGATTTTAGTAGGCACAGAAGATGCACAGGTGATTGTTTTATTTAAGGCACTGTTGTTGTGGTAAATCTCCAACCCAAATATGCCCGGCAATAAAAACTTGACTCAATTAATATGAATACATGTTGTGCACCTAGATTGGGAAGATCTACAGCTACACTACTGTCTTCCCATCTATGAGACCCCTACAACTTGCAGTTTCTTCAGGCCATGTGCGTCTGCTCCTCTTTTCATCTTCCTCCTCCTCTATGTCCTCTCCCTCTTCCATTTTCTCCTTCTTCTCTCTCCCATCTTATCTTATCTGCCCAATCATCAGCTCTCCTTTATTTTACAAATTAAGGTGGGAAGCAGGTTTATAGGAAATCACCTGAGTGCTGACCTTGTTCTAAGCCACTCACAGGAGAATGGAAATAACATCAAATTTAATTAGCCCCAGGGTATCCACAACACACTGTAAAACCTTTTGATTTACAATTTAAAAGCATGCTAACCAACCATAAAAGAAACCACATAATAAAAAAAGAACAACAAAAAATACTTCTACAACCATTCAACATAGGCAGAATAGCAACTGCTTGTGAAGCAAGTCCAGGGCTGACCTCGCTCCAGTCTTGTTTGTCTGGAAGAACCTCTATCTCTGACTTGTCTCTGTGACTTTTATGTAGTATAACATTTAGACTAGTACTTTACTAGTTAGTATTTTAAATATCACAGTACACACCCTTCAATCTTGCATTATGATTGCTCAGAAATATGCTCAAAATCTTATGGGACTTCTGCTTCAGTTTACAAACCACTTCCTTTAGTGGTTCCTTTAATTTCTGCTGATTCAATTTTATTGTGCCTGGATGTGAGTGTCTTTGGTATAATCTCGTATGGTATCCTTTATAATTTTTTTTTTATCTCAGCCATTATTTTGTTAAATATGCTTCTTCTTCTTCTTCTTCTTCTTCTTCTTCTTCTTCTTCTTCTTCTTCTTCTTCTTCTTCTTCTTCTTCTTCTGCTTCTGCTTCTGCTTCTGCTTCTGCTTCTGCTTCTGCTTCTGCTTCTGCTTCTCCTCCTCCTTCTCCTCCTCCTCCTTCTTCTCCTCCTGCTCCTTCTTTTTTTTGTTCTTCTTCATCCTCTTCCTCTGTATCCCTTCTTTCTTTCATAGAACTCTGTGTGCACTTTGGTCTTTTACAAGGAGTCCCATAATTCAATATCTCCCTGAAGGTATCATTATTTTTCATACTCATTTTCTTTTTGCTCCTGTGACTAGAGTTTTTGTTTGTTTGTTTGTTTTGTTTTGTTGGTTTTTCGAGACAGGGTTTCTCTGTGTGCCCTGGCTGTCCTGGAACTCACTTTGTAGACCAGGCTGGCCTCGAACTCAGAAATCCGCCTGCCTCTGCTGGGGTTAAAGGTGTGCACCACCATGACCAGCTTAGAATATTTTTTAAAGACTTATCTTTTAATTAACATTTTCTGCTCAGTCTTCTTTGTTCTACTCTTTTATTAAATGGTAGTCATTATATAAAATTTTTAGCTCTATCATACTTCTTTGATACTTCAATTTCTATCTCTGTAGAAATTCCCATTTTTCATACATCATTCCTCTGATTACATTGGTCAATTTTATGACCATAATTCTGGAATTTCTGTCATGTTCTTCATATTTCTTTACTTCATTGAAGACACTTAACCGTGTTTTTTTTTTTTTTTTTTGGTTTTTCGAGACAGGGTTTCTCTGTGTAGCCCTAGCTGTCCTGGAACTCACTTTGTAGACCAGGCTGGCCTCAAACTCAGAAATCCACCTGCCTCTGCCTCTGCCTCCTGAGTGCTGGGATTAAAGGCATGCGCCACCACACCCGGCTCACACTTAACCTTTTTATAGCATTATCCTATCTTGCTGTAAGCTGGTATTTTCTATTGTCCTCGATGTTTTAGCTTCTTTGCACTAGTAAAACTTATATTTACATTTTGACAGACAGTCCTCACATACTTGAATCAGTGAACCTAAGTTGTTGACGTGGGTAATTTTTCATCAACCCATGTAATAAGATTTTAGAATCAGAGTATGAGTCAAGAAGTGGCATCTCAATGCTTTGGACTACAGCCTTTGATTATGATGTGGTCAGAGTACTTGAAATAATGGATTATATTTATATAATTTGTTTTCTTATTTTTGACAAACATTCATTTCCTAAGTTCTTTTAATTGTTGAGAAAGAAGTAGTAACACGTTGTGAAATAGATGGAATTAGAATTACATTAGAGAACTGAACCATATGAAAGGATAAAAAACAGACAGTGTAGTCTAGAGGTTTGAAGTTATGTAAGTCTAGTGACTAAAACAGCAGTCTGCTCTTATTTTTTAGGTTTTTCTCCTTGTTTATTTTATTTTATTGCTAGAAGGTTTAAGGAAATACATGATATATAGTACAAAAATGTAATTAAAAATCTATGAAAAGTTGTGAACTTAAAATTATGTCTAGTTGACATGACAACCAGTATCAGTTTTCTCTTATTTCCAAGCTGCCAAGCATCCTAACATGTATGATTTATAGACGATGTTATGCTGGTCAATGAGCCAAATTTGTACTTGATTCAGTCCTGATATGAAAGTTTTAATCATATTTACAGGTCTGGGAATTGTTTGGTGCCCACATAAATAACACTAATAGATATATGAAAGGTTGTCCTAAAATACACCCAGACACTCCAGCTCATCCTCCAGTGGATAAACAAATACTGCTCCGGGATTTCACTTTTTAATCTCACATATAACTCTTGTTCATATTTTTTAAATGACAAAATTACAGTAATAGAACAAGCTAGACACAGGTGAAGACAGAAAAGGCCAGATTAGAACACACTTGAAATGGAGTTTCTAGTTGTGTCATGTGATGAAAACTCACATGGTATTTTAATGAAGTAAGACCTATGGAAGAACATGTGATGTTTGGAGAGAGTATAAGGGGGACTCAAGGGAAAGTGACAGGGTGCTTGCATAGCTAGCTTTGAAATGCTACTTTGTTGGTCTCACAATTTTGATAATCTTTACTTTGTTGAGAAGGCATAGCAAAGAACTTCTCTGGCCATTCATGCTGACATGTGCCAATTCCAGGGATATCTGGCTGTTTCTACTGGATCAGGCAACTGTTGCTGATTTGTGTTTGATGACAATTTTAAAGTGGACTTTTGGTATCGTGACACTCCTGAACTGAACTGCTGGTATCCTGGCAAGCAGACATTTGGAATCACCCCAAAGAAATACTTCTAAACAGGTCCACATCCCTTTGTTCTATTTACCATCTTTTCTCCCCTACTTTTTTGTAGTGAGGTAGAAGGGAGGTTGAAGCATTTGAGAACCATTATTAAAGTAGGTTTTGAAAATCTAAGCCTACACATATTGCCAAAATTGGTATAAGTCTAGCAATCCAGGCAGAGACAAAAATAAAAAATAAAAAATAAATAAAATAAAATAAAATATTAAATCAGTCAGCTTGGCTTGGAAGATTAGATTATAAAGAGACTAGAAGCTTCCAGACATAGGTTTAAGAATGGTTAGAATAGAGAAAGAATCACTCTGGGCTCAGCCCAATTCATGTACTCTAAGCTCAAAGTTTGTGTATGGCTATTATCTTATCCTTCCATCTGAAGAATTAAAAGTGAAATTTACCATTGAATTTCTAAACCATTTCATGGCTAAAATTTTTTGTTTATTTGTTTTGTTTTTGAGACAGGGTTTCTCTGTATAGCCATTGCTGTCCTGGAACTCACTCTGTAGACCAGGCTGGCCTCAAACTCAGAAATACACCTGCCTCTGCCTCCAAAGTGCTTGGATTAAAAGCAAGCACCACCACTGCCCGGCTAAAAAGAAAAAATTTTTTTTTCAATTTAAACTGGTAAAATGGCTTGGTAGATAAAGTGCTTACTTGACAAGCACACATCTCAGTTTAAATCCTGTGACTGCAATCTTGTTGTAACTTGATCTAGAATCAACAAAGAGATAAACTTTTGCAACTACTAGGTAAAGATGTTTGTTGGTCATCCATCTGACCATGAGTTTTTGGAGACCCATCTTTGATGTGGGTGGCACCTTTCAGTGGCAGCTCAGATAAAATAGTCTCTAATGGCAAAGCTTTTCTTTTGGCCTTCTTGCCTTTGAGCCTTGCTGCCGAATGAATATATTTCCTCTGGTGCTGTAGCTCTCCTGTTGCTCTAGTCCTTCTCTTGTATTGGAATCCATGTTTTTTGGACTTTCTGTGAAGAACAGACTCAAGGATTCTTCCAGACTCTCCATGACAGATTGATACTAGCAGTTCATTTTCTGTGACATGGCCATACATTTTTCTTGCTATGAAATAATTTGAATAAAAGGAAGAAAAAAAAAAGAAAGTGGAATCATTGGAAAAATGTTAAAATATAATTGTAAGGGTACACAATCATGCACTTAAATAACTCGAACATGAGTCTCCATGGAACATTAGTTGGATAATAAATAAGAAGAGTTCTCAATTTGTTTCATTAGGTTTCAATAAATAAAATTGATAAAGTTTATTTATTTAATTGTTTGCAGAAACTAGGGTTCTCTAGGAAGAATATTGCTGTGTATGTTAACTGATTTATATTTACTGATAAGATCCTAGACAACTGAAAGTCCTGTTGGGCATAGTCATAAATATTTTAAATTCCCAGACCAACTCCACCTATTTATGGACTCAGCACCTCATCTCCAGCCATAAACTCAAAAAATCTTGCAATATCATTACATCGCTGTTAGAATTCTTTTAGTTATTCTAAATTTTAGTTATACAGAGCTAATTTTATATTACATCTACATAAATTTACATTATATATATATTCATATACCCTACTTGAATATTTTGATTGAAAATTAATTGATTTTTATTTTTAGGTTAAGAAAAAAATTTATTTTGAAAATAAATTTTGGAGAAAATGAAATTATTTTTAAAACTAACCACTTTTCAGATTTGTATATGAATTAGACAATATCTCAGTATATTTAAAATTCTTAATAATCTAGAAGCTGAAATAAACAGACAGGTATGACATGTTTCTTTAAAGCATTTCAGCATTATATCTATAGAAAATATAAGGTATTTTGGAAAAGAAATCATTATATCAGTGTGCTGACTAATTTTAAGGCAACTTGGTACAAGCTAGAGTCATTTTGAAAGCAGGAACTGCAATTGAAGAAATTCCTCTCCCATATTGACTTGTTAGAAAGTCTCTGGTGCCTTCTCTTTTTTAATGCTTACATGGATGTTCATTTTGGGTAGTTCTGGGAGCTATAAAAATAGGATAGCAGGGCGTGGTGGTGTACGCCTTTAATCAAAGAGGCGTACACTCAAAGAGGTAGAGGCAGGTGGATTTCTGAGTTCAAGTCCAGCCTGATCTACAAAGTGAATTCCAGGACAGCCAGGGCTATACAGAGAAACCCTGTCTCTAAAAACAAAACAAAACAAACAAACAAAAAAAGTAGGATAAATAAACAAGATAGCAAGCAGCACTCCACCATGGCCTCTGTCTCAGTACCTGTCTCCAGTTTCCTGCACTGGGTGCTTGCCTAGCTTCCCCACATGATGAACCCATAAGCAGTTAGTTGAAGAAACTCTTTCTTTCCAGGTCACTTTGGTCATCATGTTTTGCTACAGCAATAGTATTCCTGAATAAGGCAATCAAATTTTCATAAATATATGACCAGAGTTTGTGAAAACAAAACATGAACAAATATTTTTAAGAAGTGTGTGTGTGTGTGTGTGTGTGTGTGTGTGTGTGTGTGTGTGTGTGTGAGTGAGTGAATCTGTGAATCAGATGAAATAAGATGGACACAGAACTTTGGTGATAAAACCATAAAGTCTTAGGCTTATCTCAGAAAACAAATTCTCATTGAAAGTGCTTTTCAGTTTCCATGACACTTGCATAAGTCTAACATTAGTTGTCTATATTTCCAAACAAAGAACTGGAAAGAGTGCTAAAAGCATGATTCTTAAGCTAATGCACCTGGCTTAAAGGCATCTCTGCCTTTGTAATGCTTTGGCCTACCACTGAAGTTCATTGTGAGCACAGAGTAACATCGCTTTGATTAACCTGTCACCTACAAGGCAATGGCATGAATAAACTGGGGGAGTCTGGGTAGCCACAGTAATGTGTAATTAATAGACCCATGGTTGGAATGGGGTCTTACTCTGGGTTAGGCCCACAGTTGTGTGGAAAGTTCTAATCTGGTTACAGCTTCATTGGAGGCTATAGACCCAGAGCCAGAACTAGATATGACTCAGGTAAGGACTACATTTCTATTGGGGTGGGTGTGGGGGTTACAAATCACAGGAAAAGCCAGAGACCAAGACAGGGGATTACAACTGACACAGAATAATACTTGATCCATAGGGAAAGATTTAAATTACAGCATCTGGCCTTAAATACTAGTTTTACAGTTGAGATGGCACCTTAGTCCTGCTTTGACTTAGTCTTCTCCTAAACACTGCAAACACTGCCTCTGAATTTAAAAGGAGGATTTGACATTGAAAATATGAAAATACAAAAGAAGGAACAAAAACCTCAACTAGTAAACAAACCCTGGTTGTAAAATCCCAGTGGAACAATCAGCCACCAATCATAGACACTATAGCATATGCCACCAAGATAGTGCTGAAAGGGCCCGGATATAGCTGTCTAGTGGGAGACTATACCAATGCCTGGCAAACATGGAGGTGGAAGCTCACAGTCAGCTATTAGATGGAACACAGGGTTCCCAAGGAAGGAACTAGAGAAAGTACCCAAGGAGCTGAAGGGGTCTTCAACCCTATAGGTGGAAGAATAACCATGAACTAACTAGTACCCTCTGAGCTCATGTCTTTAGCTGCATATATAGAAGAGGATGGCCTACTTGGCCATCATTGGGAAGAGAGGCCCCTTGGTCATGCAGACTTAATATGCCCCAGTACAGGGGAACGCCTGGGCCAAGATGTGGGAGCAGGAGGGTAGGGGAGCAGGGCCGGGAGGGGGGAGGGTATAGGGAACTTTCTGGATAACACTTGAAATGTAAATGAAGAAATTATCTAATAAATGTTGGAAAAAAAATCCTAGTGGAAAAAAATGAAAGATCAAAAATAACATGACTTCCAAACAAATGACTAGTTGTATGGCTCCTAATGATGACTTGGAATAAGTTTCATACACAGGATTGAGGGGGCCAGGAGTGTTTGTAGATGCTTCTATTCTAAGCACTGAGGAAGTAGTTCAAGGCTGAGGAAGGTAGTTCAAGAAGACCCTGGTCTTAAAAGATACAAGAAGAAACACTTAAATAGTTGATAAAGGTAGAACCATCCAAATTACTTGATTACTTAAAAGATAAATGGATAATGAACATATGGTACATATGCCCTATTAAATACTACTCAGATTTAAAGAAACATAAAATTAAGTCGGTGTGGGTGGGTAGGGGAGCAGGGCTGGGGGAGGGTAGAGAGAACTTTCATGATAGTATTTGAAATGTAAATTAAGAAAATATCTAATAAAAATTTTGGGGAAAAAAAAGAAATGAAATGAAGCCCAAAATATATTCAAATAAAAAAAATTGTCAGGTAAATGGATAAACCTGGGAAATGTACTGAGCAAGGAAGTAACTGTCCCAAAAAGACAAAAGATATTTTGGGGCACCAAAAGGTGGGAATTTGATATCTGGTCCTTTAATCCTGGCAAAATCCTATAGCTGAGGAGTTCACAGGTCAAGGGTGAAACCTGATATCATTTCTGTTAAATAGTCATAATGTTAAAGAGGTTTCTAGATACATATTTACATTTGTAACCATAAATATACATTCCTCTTACCATTATTCAGAGAAGCTTCTCTGTGCTGTGTATAGCAGTTAATAGAAAGATAATAGAAAGACTGCTCAAAGTCTAGAAGCAAAGAATAAATGCTACACCCTAAAGGGGGCATCTATATCAAATTCTTCCCCAACAAGGCTCAGAGATCATCACTGAATAGGATACAGACAGAGTTGGAGCATGTGGAGAGTGCTCTGAAATGGTACCATCTGAAATATAATATAACTCAGCTGTGGTTACCAGCACATTATCAAGTCAGCATGGATGTGATAGATCATCTCCAGGTGGTATTCTGTGCTGAACAGCTATTGGAAGTGGATAGTTAATGGCATATGAGAACAAGTCTTCTTTGGGGACTTGCTTACTGGTTGCTTATCCATGCTCCAGTTGATAAACCTACACTCATACATATGGATCCCATGAATTGGATTTAGTGGATTGTTTTTAAAGACATGGGTTGGAGGGAAGCTTAATAATAGGGAAATGGGAGGGAATAATTGGAGAAATGGGGACAAATGTGTTCATATTTCATTGAACACATATATGAAACTCTCAAGAATAAAGATGAAAAGTAACAGTCTACGCTACATGCAACTGCTGGAGGAATGAGGTAGCCATGGGAAATTCATAACAATCCACACCAAAAAAAAAAAAAAAAAATCTTGTGTTTAATGGTTTTATCATGATAAAGAGACATAAATGTTCACTTGAACCAGTTACTATTTATTTTTTTATAAATTGTAAACAGGATACCAATCTTATGATGATGCACCTCCTCTGTGAATACATGTTATTAGAAACTGAGGTAAGTCCCTCCTGTCTGAGCAGGTGCCCTGAGCAGACCTTGGGGGCAAACTCCACAGCCAGTCCCACAACACCCAGAGGAAGATCTATCCCCAGGTGCTCCAACACCCCCAGGATCATAGGATCAGAGGGAGTGCAACAACATCCAGAGTAAACACTACTCCCAAGCTCTCTAACAAGCCCAGGATCAAAGGATCAGAGGTGCCCCAAGCAGACATTGGGCCCTAACTCCAAAGCCAGTCCCACAACAGCCAGAAAAAGCCCCCCCCCCAGGCTCTCTAACACAGGCAGGACCACAGGATCACAGGATCATAGGATTCTAGGAACTTGGTCACAAAAGGATCTCAGGGTCCCAGAGGCAACTTGACTCCCAGTACCTTTAAATCACCCAGGATCTCAGGATCACAGGATCCCAAAATCACAGCATCACAGAGAGAGCTGAACTCTTAGGAGTTCTGACACAACCAGTATCACAGGAAGGACAGGCCCCAGTCAGAATTAGCGAGGGCAGGGCAGGTAGTACTAGAGATAATCACATGGCAGGAGCCAATCATAAGAACATATGCAACAGAAATCAAGGTTACTTGGCATCATCGGAACCCAATTCTCCTAATATAACAAGTCCTGGATTCACCATCACACTGGAAAAACAAGATTTGTATCTAAAATCACTTCTCATGATGGTTATAGAGGACATGAAGAAGGTCATAAATAACTCTCTTAAAGAAATACAGGCGAACATGGGTAAACAGCTAGAACCCCTTAAAGAGGAAAAACAAAACAAAACAAAACAAAACAAAACAAAAAATTAAAGATTTATAGGAAAACACAATCAAACAGGCAAAGGAAATGAACAAAACCATTCAAGGTCTAAGAATGGAAATAGAAACAATAAATACATCACAAAAGGAGACAACCCTGGAGTTAGAAAACTTAGGAAAGAGGTCAGCATCACCAACAGAATACAAAACATAGAAGAGATAATCTAAGGTACAGATGATACCATAGAAAACATTTACACAACAAAGAAAATGCAAAAACCAAGAAGCTCCTAATGCAAAACATCCAGGAAATTCAGAGCATAATGAGAAGAAGAAACCTAAGGATAATAGGTATAGAAGAACATGAAGATTCCCAACTTAAAGGGCCAGGAAATATTTTCAACAAAATTATAAAAGAGAAGTTCCCTAACCTAAAGAAAGTGATGCCAACAAACATTCAGGAAGGGTACAGAACTTCAAATAGACTGAACCAGAAAAGAACTTCCTCCCATCACATAATAATCAAAATACCAAATGCACAAAACAAAAAAAAGAATATTAAAAGCACTAAGGAAAAAAGGTCAAGTAACATATAAAGGCAGAACTTTTAGAATTACACCAGACTATTCCCCAGAGACTATGAATGTTAGAAGATCCTAGGCAGATGTCATACAGACCCTAAGAGAATACAAATGGCAGTCCAGGCTATTATAACAAGCAAAACTCCCAATTACCATTGAAAGAGAAACCAAGATATTCCATGACAAAATGAAATTAACACAATATCTTTTCATAAACCCAGCCATTCAAAGGATAATAGATGAAAAACACCAAAACAAGGAGGGAAACTACACTCTAGAAAAAGCAAGAAAATAATCTTTCAACAAACCCAAAAGAAGATAGCCACACAAACATAATTCCACCTCTAACATCAAATATAACAGGAAGTAACAGCCAATTTTCCTTAATATTTCTTAACTTCAATGGACTCAATGACCCCTCCTGCCCCCGCCAAAAAAGACTGACAGACTCTATATGTCAACAGGACCCATCATTTTGCTGCATAGAGAAAACACACCTCAGTAACAAAGGCAAACACTACCTCAAAATAAAAGGTTGGAAAACAAATTTCCAAGCAAATGGTCTCAAGAAACAAGCTGGAGTAGCCATTCTAATATTGAATAAAATCAACTTTCAACCAAAAGTATTCAAAAAAGATTAGGAAGAACACTTTATACACGTCAAAGAAAAACAACTAACAACATGAATTGTCAATTCTGAGCATCTATGCTCCAAATACAAGGGCACCCACATTCAAAAAAGAAACTTAACTAAACCTCAAAGCACACATTGCCGCCCATACAATAATAATTGGAGACTTCAGCACCCCACTCTCAACAATATACAGATCATAGAACCATAAACTAAACAAAGACACAGTGAAACTAACAGATGTTATGAACCAAATGGTTTTAACAGATATTTATAGAACATTTCATCATAAAGCAAAAGAATAAACCTCCTTTTCAGCATCTCATAGTACTTTCTCTAAAATTGACCATATAATTTGTCACAAAACAGACCACAACAGATACAAGAAGATTGAAACAATCCCATGCACCTTATCAGATCACCATGGACTAACACTAGTAAATACCAACAAAAACAATGGAAAGCACACATATACATGAAAGCTAACAACACTCTACTCAATGATAACTTGATAAAGGAAGAAATAAAAAAAAAGAATTTAAAGGCTTTTTAGAATTCAATTAAAATGAGGACACATCATACCAAAACTTATGGGACACAATGAAAGCAGTGCTAAGAGGAAAACTCAAAGCTCTAAGTGCCCTGGTAAAGAATCTGAAGAGAGCTTACACTAATAGCTTGACAGGACACATGAAAGCTCTAGAACAACAACAACAAAAAAAAGCAAATACACCCAGGAGGAGTAGATGGCAGGAAATAATCAAACTCAGGGGTGAAATCAACCAAATAGAAAAACAAAGAACTATACAAAGAATCAACAAAACCAGGAACTGGTTCTTTGAGAAAATAAACAAGATAGATAAGCCTTTAGCCAGACTAACCAGAGGGCACAGAGAGAGTATCCAAATTAATTAAAAAAAAAAAAAAAAATGAAAAGGGAGATATAACAAACAATATATCTTAAAATACTTATTCTGTTTGTTGAATACTAACAGTTGAAAATATTAAAATCATATTCTACAAATATCATGGAAATATTATTGATAGTTTGTTAAACAAGCATACATGCAGGCAAAATTTTCATATACATAAAATAAACACAAAATTTTCCTGTGTTTATTCTTCTAATTTGATATAGTTAATCCCCAATTTCTAAGTTTCTAATATATGATATAACTTTTAATCTTCATTAATTATCTGCTTGCTATTATTAAATATTAACCATAACATTTTACTTTCATTCAGATTAACCACACCCGTTTCACTTAATCTGAAGCAGGATAAATCTATATTTTCCAATATTTCAATAAAGCTATGAAAATATTTAAAAATTAAAAAATATCCATACTCTATTGTGCTTAATTTTCTTTATTCTTAATTTCTTAATTTTTGTTGGTACCTTTAAGTATCACAGATAAGCAGGAAGATATTTTCTAGTTCTTTCAGTTTGCCTGCAAAAAACTCAGGATGTCCTCCTTCTCAATAGCTGAGTAGTATTCCATTGTGTAAATGAGTCACATTTTCTGTATTCATTCTCCTGCCATGGGGTAACTGGGTTCTTTCCAGCTTCTGGCTATCACAAATAAGGCTGCTATGAACAGAAGGGAACATGTGCCCTGTGGCATAATGGAGCATCTTTTGAGTATATTCCGAAGAGTGATATTGCTGAGTCTTCAAGTAGACCTATTTTCAATTCTCTGAGCAAACTCAAGATTGACTTCCAAAGAGGTTGTACGAGTTTGCAATCCTACTTGCAATGGAGGAGTGTTCCTCTTTCTCCACATCCTTGCCAATATGTGTTGCTACCTGAGTTTTTGATCTTAGCCATTTTGTTTGGTATAAGGTGGAATCTCAGGATTGTTTGACTTACATTTCTCTGAACACTAAGGACTTTAAACATTTCTTTAGGTGCTTCTGAGCCATTCAAGATTTCTGTGTTCTGAAATCTTGGTTTAGTTTTATATTCTGTTTTTTTGATTAGGTAGTTTAGTTTTTTTTGTTTAGCTTCTTGAACTATTTATGTATTTTGGATATTATTTCTCTATCAGATGTGGGGTTAGTGAAGATATTTTCCCCAAATGTAGGTTGCTGATTTGTCTTGACTATATCCTTTCCCTACAGAAGCTTTCTAGTTTTATAATGTCAATTATTATGAGATCAATTATTTTGAGATCAATTATTTTGAGGTCAATTATTTATGAGATAAATTGTTGATCTAAGAGCATGAGCCATTGTAGTTCTGTATAGGAAATACCCAAGATATAGTTCACAGAACTCAAAAAAGTCAAAAAGCTGAAGGATCCAAGTAAGGACATTTCAGTCCCACTTGGGAGGGAGAGGAAAGCAATCACAAGTTGAAAGGGACCTGGGAGGGACTGTGGATGAGGGAGTGGGGAAGAGGGGAACCTGATCTGGTGTTGGGTGAGGGAAAAGACCTGAAGAGCTGAGGACCAGCAGAAAGAAGGGAAACAGGCAATCTCTGGAGGTGGTAGGTTGGAGGGACCCTCCACAATGCACCAGAGACCTGGTAGGTGAGAGAACTTAAATGAAATGCCTAACAGTAGGGAGAGAGAATTTATAGAGTGTACCTCCAGTAGGAAGACAGGGCCTCAAGTGATAGAAGGGTTTGCCATCCCAGAGTCAAAACTCTGACCCATAATTGTTCCCATCTGAAAAAGCTGCTGAGATGGAAATTGAGAGGAGCCTAAAGAAAAGAAGGACCAGGTAGAGGCCTAAAGTGGGATCCAACTCAAGGAGAGGTCCCAAGGTCTGACACTATTATTGAGGCTGTGGAACATTCACAAAAAAGGACCTACCATGACTGCAATTTGGAAGACCCAACAAGCAGCTGAAAGAGTCAGATGCAGATATTTTCATCCAACCAATGGACAGAAGCTGCTGACCACTGTGGTTGAATTAGAGAAAGGCTGGGAGAAGCTGAGGAAGGTGACCCTATGGGAGAACCAGCACTCTCAATTAACCTGGACCCCAGAGATCTCTCAAACACTGGACCACCAACCAGACAGCATACAGCATCTGATATGAGGCCCCCAACACATATACTGCAGAGGACTACTGGGTCTAGACTCAGTCAGAGAAGATGCATCTAACCCTTGAGAGACTTGTGGCCCCACGGTATGTGGAGGTTTTGTGGGGAGGGGATGTGCGGGCATCCTCTTGGAGACAGAGGGGTGGGAAGGAGGTATGGGATGTGGAACAGTAGGAGGGTAGACAGGGGAAGGGGTAAAATCTGGAGTGTAAATAAATAAATAAATAAATGGCCAAAAAAGTAGCACAGACACAGTATTTCAAAGTTATTGTATACCTTTTAAATATTAATGGTAAAAAATTAAACAGATTATAAGCATTTATTTTTTCACAAAAGGAAGTGTGGGGAGTGGGCACCTGGCTTTATGACAAACCCCATGACTGTGCTTGTTTATCCCAGTCTCATTCATGTGTAGTAAAAGCAGCGCACGTAACTCGTTGGAGAGATTAGCACAACATCTCGTGATGCAATTCTATCAGCCAATCCTACATGCTGCCTTGGATGTGTGCAGCTATGATTGGGTGGTGTGAGGTGGCATGAGAATGGGAGTATAAATTGAGGGCAGCCCCAGATGAGAGGGGCCAGAGACCAGAGACCAGTGTAGCAGAGAGAGGCCAGAGATGAGGAGACTGGACCAGTGTTAGAGAGCAGCAGCATAGGAGAGCTCCAACAGTGTTAGGCCAGAGATCAGCAGATGAGGAGAGCAGCGCCAGCATAGGAGAGACCAGAGTGAATGAGTGAATGGCAGCTGTGTGAAGCCAGAGAGAGAGAGAGAGAGAGAGAGAGAGAGAGAGAGAGAGAGAGAGAGAGAAGCAGAATAAAGCTGGTGCAGAGAGAAGGCAAGCTGCTTGAAACCACCTTGTCACCCCTTGTCGTTTATTCCCACCGTCTCTGCTGGTCAGAGACGTGTAGGCACGTGACAGGGAGGTAGTCTCTATAAAAAAGAAAACATTATTTTAGACACTTGTTCAGTTTCCATCTTCATGTCTGTCACTCTTAATATTAAAATGTATTTAACATATGAAGCACACAACAAGCATTCCCGTGAAAGAAGAGTAATTATAAAAAATAACTCCTGGTGGACTTGTTTTTACCAGGTTCAGTGAAATGTATAGGCATAGAGAAGTCTGATGGGGAAAGAAGCTGTGACCTAATGATAACAAAGGGTCAAGTATCAGCAATTGTTTGTTCATATTCTGTGGCCTTTTATATTCAGGAGTAAGGACGCCCTATTCTGGATATAAGGCGGCAACTTTGAAATGGGGGTCTTACAACTTTCTTTAAGAAACATACTGGGGAGGTGGAAATAACTTTCCTCTTTCTGCTACTTTTTGCAGTTGCTAGTATGTCATATCTGAGGATAGAGCATTCATTCCCATGAACTCCCAGCAGCTAACTTCTGAAGCAGCAGGTACTACACATGTCAATCTCTCAGAAAAGTGTGGTCTATTGGTCAAGTGTGATTTCTGAGCAAGGGCTGCCATATGGAAACAATAAAGTGCCAAAGAGGAATCAGAGACAAGTGCTTCTGTTAAGGAAGATCTCACTGGAGGCCAAAGGGTATAATCGTGGGGCTTCCTAATTTATCTTGTAATAACAGCAACCTTAGATCTTGATGCTGAATCAGAGCACCAAGCATCTCTTGAAGAAAGTAAGTGTTTAGCTGTGGATCACAGGACAGGTCTGCTTTGATGCACAGGGTTTGCAGACTGCTGAAATGGAAGTTTGAAGTTTCTACATTGAAGGAAACAACTTTGATATAAGCCTTGAGGGTGAAATATCAAGAAAAGACTTCTAAGAATCAATTGATGATGAAAGCGCTATCACTTTTGTGTGTGTGAAAAGAATAGGACCAATTATTCTGTTTGC
Organism: Mus minutoides; assembly: GCA_902729485.2. Classification (NCBI taxonomy): domain Eukaryota; kingdom Metazoa; phylum Chordata; class Mammalia; order Rodentia; family Muridae; genus Mus; species Mus minutoides. Next base: position 1,002,449 of record LR753314.1, read on the forward strand.
TAAGCTGGTTGCTTGTTCCTGTGGGAGAATGCCCATACTCTATCAAAAAAGGGATGCTAACCCAAAGAGACATAGAGCCCAACCATTAATGTGAGAAAAATATAAAGAACTTTAGAATCTTCTGAAAGATATCTGATTAAATTATCATGGATACAATAAACATGTAAATATTCTCTTGCTTTACTGAGAGAATAAAAATGAAGAAAGGTATCTCATAATTAATGCATATGAACCACTTACTACAGTTTTGAGCCTATGAGGATATTCAAATTAAAGAGTACTGGACTTCAAGTTTAGGAGAATTATAATTGAAAGGTATTGAGAGAATGTTTTTATGATTAAAAGAGCAAAACCAGGTATATATATATCACATTTTTTGTATTCATTCTTCTTTTGAGGGACATGGGTTCTTTCTGTTTTCTGGCTATTATAAATAAGACTGCTATGAACATACTCCTGAGCATATACCTAGAAGATACTTCAACAGGTAAAAAGGACACATGGTCTACTATGTTCAAAGCAGCCTAATTTATAATAGCCAAAAGTTTGAAAAGAACCCAGATGTCCCTCAACAGATGAATGGGTACAAAAAATGAGGTACTCAGCTATAAAAAAAAATCAATGAATTTATGAAAGTCTTAGGCAAATGGATTGATCTGGAGGATATAATACTGAGTGAGGTAACACAGTCACAAAAGATCACATGTGATATGCACTCAGTGAAAAGTGGATATTAGCCCAGCTCAGAATACCCAAGATACAATTGACAAACTACATGAAACTCAAGAGGAAGGAAGAGCAAAGTGTGGATACTTCAGTCCTTCCTAGAAGGAGGAACAAAATACCCATGCAAAGAGTTACAGAGACAAAATGTGGAGCAGAGATTTAAGGAATGACCAGCCAGAGACTGCTCCACTTGCTGATCCATCCCATATACAGTCACCAAACCCAGACACTATTGTGTATGCCAACAAATGCTTGCTGGCAGGAGCCTGATATAGCTCTCTCCTAAGAGGCTCTGCCAGTCCCTGACAAATACATAAGTGGATGCTCACAGCCATCCATTGGACTGAGCACAGGGCTCCCAATGAAGGAGCTAGAGAAAGGTCCCAAGGAGTTGAAAGGATTTACAGCTCCATAGGAGAAACAACAATATGAACTAACCAGTACTCCCACAGCTCCCAGGGATTAAACCACTGTCCAAAGAATACACATGGTGGGACTCATGGCTCCAGCTTCATATGCAGCAGAGGGTGGTATAGTTGATCTTCAATGGGAGAAGAGGCTCTTGGTCATCTGAAGATTCTATGCCCCAGCGGAGGAAAATGCCAGGGCCAGGGAGTGGGAGTGGGTGGGTTGGTGAGCAGGGAGAGGGGGAAGGGAATACAGGGAGGGGTTTTCAGAGAGAGAGACCAGGAAATAGGATAACATTTGAAATTTAAATGAAGAAAGTATCAAATAAAGTAAAATAAAATAAAATAAAATAAAGAGTACAACTGTGGGCAAGTTGAACAACTATAAAAATATTTACTTATCTTCTTAAAAGTCCAAGAACTTTAAATTATGAATATCTTCTTAATTTATAAACCTTTGAAAGTTATATGGCCAGTAACACTTACTTTAATATAGAGTCCTATTAACCAACACACAATTAGATATATATTATAGTTGTGAAAGCTCTGTTTTATCTGGGCTCATTTTGTTGGTTTTTAAAACAAAGGTTTGGTTAAACAGATCTTAACAAGTCCCTTCCAGATTGAAATTACAAGAAAATGAATAAAAATTGTGCAAAATTAAATTAATAAATAATGTTAAAATGTCCAAACTCTTGCACTTTGGTAACAACTCAAAGTTTTCAACGTACTTATATTTCTCATATTCATAAAAAGTTTCACTCTTAAGTAGCTGTACAAGTTAAAACTTCATGAAAATGTGTGGCTGAAAGGTCTTTAGAAGTTGAGAACACACAAACTGTACACTTAGCTGTAGTAAGTTCCTTCTGGTTAGATTAAATATGAAAAATGTTCAGTAATAAACTCATGTGTAAGAAGTTGTTGAATCCAAGTTCAGATGACCACTTAGAGGTCTTCTGTTTGCCTATACTGGCCTTTCAAACCATGGTCATGATACACTCACTAACACACTCATACACTCAACACTATCACAAGTCCCTCTGCGTTGCTTATTTCAACTGTCTATTTCTATTCTCGTCTATTAGCAGCATTTACCAGGACTGAATTATGATTTCTCTTAGAATTCACCTGCCATTAGCTTCTGTTATTATCTTATTTCAAAGTGTCTTCTGGCTTCCTAATGTGTTTGGTTGCTTTCCTGATTACTTATCTCTGACTACTCAGTACTGACATATGAACAAACCCATTCCTAAATCTTTTCTATTTCTCTCACATTTCTTTCTTTGATTTCCACTCTTCTCTACATGTTGGACAGCTTCTAAATTTGAAGTTAAAAAACCTTCTCTAAAATACACCAGTCCTATGTAAACACAAAGTTACACACTCATAAACGTGTGTGCATACACACATGCATGTGCACATAAGCTCATAAAGAACAGAATTTTTGTATCGGGAAATTTATTATTAGGCTGGCAATATGGATGATTTCCTGAAGGGCTTATGATGACTGCATGAAGCTCTGAGTTTGATTCTCAGCATCACATGAACTTAGTGTGGTTACACATGCCCATTATATCAGCACTGAAGAGTTTGCTGACAGGAAAATGAGGTCAGGGTTGCCTTCTGTTACATAGTAATGTGGAGGCCAATTTGGGCTACATGAGACATTGTTTCAAAAAAATTATAAAGATAAGAGCTTAGCAACACTCAATCCTAGCTTGTTAATTTGGGATAATTATACATTTTATACTTACTATTTTCTAGATAAATATAATTCATTTTTGGAGAGGTAGTATTTACTTGCTATTTTCAGAGAACATTTCATTTCCCTCTTTATTCCCTAATTTACAAATTTCAGGATTATATGGAATTTCGAGAAAAAAATGAAAATTTACTTTGTCAGTCAAATTCTCAATGTGAATTACTGGAAAGTTAATTTTTATGTAATAAAAATATAATTGCTTCATTTCCTGCTTTTCACTTTTCTCTATCCAATGCTTCCTACTCATCTCTCTAGTTTCTTTCCAAATCATGGTCCCTATCTCTCAAAATACATGCATCTGTTGTGATATATATTCTTAAAAATACCTTGTTTAATCTATAGGTTATTTGTGTATATGTATATATGTGTGTTTTATATTTGTATGTATATATACATGCATATATATGATATACATAGGCCATATATATTTATGTTTGTGTGTATATCTGTGTATCACATATATGACATATGATAATATATGATGATATATGAGATATTACATATGATACATTATATATGATATATGGTATATGATTTATTCCAGAGCTGACTACTTGGTAATGGATACCTAATCTGCAGACTTCTTCCAGAATGAGACAGTTTTCCCACATTTTTAAATTGCCTTTAGTTCATTGTTATTTGGTATTTGGTGATGTAAAAGAATCTGACAATATTAAAAAATTATCAATGATCTTCTTCACATTAGTAGATTACAGAGTAGATGGCAAGTAAGGTGTGACCATCATTATTTTCCCTGTACCTGTAATGTGATGTGAAGGAATATTTGGCCTGAAATTATGTTGAATATATTAGCCTTACTTACTGAAAAACTTTCAGATATGTAATTCAGAGTATAGTTCTTTTAATTAAGAAGAAAACATTAAAACATATACATATAAGAACTTTATTCATAATTATATACATATGTACATATATATCAGCCATTACAATAAAAATCATTTTTAAAATTTACTACAGCAAGACATTTGAAGTGTACATAAGATCACTTATGAAGATAATTACAAATCTCATTTAATGGTATTTTATATCATGTCCCTGTAATGAGACAAATAATCTACATATTTTTTCAATCCAGAAATCAAATTATATGAAGCAACTTAAAACAAGTATCACATAAACCTTAGGATTTTTAATAATAATAATGGCTGACAACCCAGGTTTAAATATAAATTCTCTATGTGTAAAAGCATACTACAAGACACAGAGATAAATGAACTTTTTTTTTTCCTCAACAATCACAGGCAAGAGAAGAACTAATTGAAACCCAATAAATTAAGCACAGTGCAGCAGGCGGTCTCTAGCTCACAAGGCCTATGCATCAATAGGTCATTGTCAGTTAATGAAGTGCAGGCATAATCAGCTTAATTTATGTAGTTCATGGAGTTAATGGTATCATTGTACAGAACCTGATGACTGTCCTGTCTACACAAGATGTTTTATTTTTTAGTTCTTCCTGCTGCCCCCCCTTAGAACAGGCACATTTTTTGTTCAGTGCATTTTTATGCTGTCTTCCTGAGGAAATTGGGGCGTTTCACACACATACACACACACACACACACACACACACACACACACACACACACGCACACACACACACACACAAGCACATGCACACACATGCATATGTACAATCACAAGCACACACACGCATGCACACATACACATATACACACAAACAAAAATGCATTTTAAAATGCCCTGATATTTTCATAACTTAATTTCCACTATACATCTGCATCAATGTTTAGAAAGATATGCTTAAATACAAGCTAATGTTGAAATGATACTGAAGTATATGAAATAAATGCATATCACATGTATAGAGAATTGTTAAAAAGAGAAGCCAATGAAGAAATGTAAGTTCAGTTGCTGTTTGTAAGTCATATCACTGGTTCTGTTTTTCACCTGGTAGCAGATACCTTCTTTCCCAGGGAGGGTGTTCCTTCCACTGGTTTCATAGCTCAGCTTCTCTTTTCTGAAGCTCCAAGTTTATACACAAAGACAAACCACAATGTCAACCAATTGGACCTCACTTAAGGAACCTAGGAGATCGATTTGTAAAGCAAAGAATGAACAGGACCCTATTTCTGAAGTACGTTGCTCAAACTGCTCTTTCATTAAAAGATGCTCTTTCTTATTGATTTTGGCTTAAGTAATGAGAAAGCTTATCCAAAAATCTTTAGCATTTGGGCTCAAGTTAAGGAAATCAATACAGTCATTTCCCATTTGAACTGCATATGTGAGTTCTATGTATGAGAGACAAGACAAAGCCAAATTCAGATAAGTCAATACCATTGTCAATAGAACATGAAGCTGACAATGGAGTTTTTCAGCAATTAAAGTGAGCTGTAAACATACAAAGACTATTCAATTGCAGTGTTTAGTCATTAGCAGGTTTTAATTGGTATAAAAGTTGTATGTGAATATCCCTTTCAGAAAGGAATAATAAAGATTCCTTAGTATCATGTCATTCAATGTAAATTGAGGCCTTAATTAGGCATAATAAATTGAATATTAAATGTTCAGGGTATTGTAGTAAAATATAATTATGAGAAAATATACATAGTACACTTTTTCTTTTAAAGTGTGTTATTTCAACTAGATTTCCAAAATTTTGTTAATATTTTACAATTATTTATTAAATAAAATCATAATAAATTATAATTAAGTTCAAGTAATTTTATGATTCTTAAACATAAAGAAATGGGGCACAAGTTAAATAGGAACTTTATCTTCATGGCTATATTCTTTGAAATTCTTTAAAAATATTTTTGGTTCTGTGGAAAATATTCTAGCATTTACTCAAGGGACATTATAAAAATATTTCACATAGACAATAACCTGAAATAAAGAAAACTCACTGTGATTGGCCATTACCCTGAAGTATTCAGGGAAATTGCTGTACAGCCAAATACTATTCATAATACACTAAGATGGGAATATCATTAAAATGCAGATAAAACCTTTGTTTTTAATAAAAATGATATAACAAAAGTAAAAGGTTAATTGAAAAGCAAAATAAACTACCAAGTTAGGTAAGGCACATTACATAGAGTAACAGAAATCAATGAAATCATTAAAACAATTAATAACTCAGAGCTTCATTTGGACTAAGATAAACTCTGTGGCTATTAGACTGCGGATACGAGGCTATAGAGACATATTTATTCTGACTGGGTAATTTCCTCTCCTCTGTAGCACATCAGAAATATGTGCAACTCACATTACACATCCAGCCTTTTCTTCTTGTCAGATAAGAGATCTTCCAGGCTTTTACTCTCTGTGCTAAGTGAATCGCAGTCTTTACAGCATGAAGCATATTTCCCCCAGTATTTGGGATATAAAATAGGCCATTAGCACACTGATGGTGTTTATCAAAGTCTTATAACGAAAAAAAAAATGTTAAGCATTTTTTATTGTTCAGAGAACATGATAAGAGTTCTAGACCACCTCAAACTTGAAACAGGGCTGTGTATAGAGCTGCCACAGTCATTGACATTTGAGATATAACCATCAGGGAACTATAGTCCAAAATGTTTTTCTCTGTAGATCATAATCCATGAAGAGTCAGAAAACTATTAGAACTTCATGGGTTACATTAAAAGAACAATGTATAATTACATGCTCTTTCTCATTTTAAGCCTGACACACTGAAGCTATAGAGACAGTTCAAGAGAGGCAAGCAATATTCTGGAAAAGAATGTGATATATGCTTGTATTGTATTTCAAATGTGATATATGCTTGTATTGTATTTCAAATCTTCGGCTTTATTCTAAGGGAAGCTTCACTTTGGTCTCACTAAGCTGCCACAGAAGTCACCTCCATTTGCTTAAAAGCCACTGGGCAACTCCCTCAATTGCCATGGCTCAGTGATTTTACATTGTTTTACTCCTTGTCATCTAGACTAAAACAAAAAGCACATAGCAGTTTCCCACTAGCCACATAAATCCAAAATGAAATTATTTTTAGATAATAAATGCTGTTTTGATTCCGCAAAATCTTAATTCCTCAAAACAAATTTGATCATTATTCTAGTAACACAGAAAATCCTAGTTATTCATAGGCATAAAACACAAAAATTTTTTCACTCATATTGAGTGGATCTGTAGGATACATGTGTATGACACTCCCACATTTAAGTATCAGAGTACATTGTAGAAGATGAAACAGAATGATTGTAGGAGACAGAGGATCAGGAAGTTTGCTCTGAAGCTGTGTCTACTAGTAACATCAGAAGCAAATTTCACAGAGTCTCTCTAATATGCCTGTTCAAATGTATGATTAACAAGGATGATATATGAACATGCCACAGTGTGTATGGAAAAGCCTGTGATGACTCAATCTAACCTAAAGGCCTACAGGTAATAAATAAATTGCTGAGAGAATGGGATCTTCTCCAGAGAATGACACATAATTTGATTATCTAGTGCTAATAGTCATCCCTGAAAACACACATTTGAGTTACACTATACAGATTGAACCCACTCTATTTACAAATGTGTGTGTGTGTGTGTGTGTGTAAATGCTTGTATGTGTGTGCACATATGCATGTAGCAACAATTAATAAAAAAAAAAAGAGGCCATGAAATTGCAAAAGGATAAGGAGGAATACATGAGAGAATTTTGAGGACGAAAAATAGAGGAGAAATGGTGTAACTACATCATAATCACAAAAGGACGAGGAAAGCCAAACAAAGCAAAGAAAGTATAAAAGGAAAATAAAATATAAGAATAAAATGTTGGACTCTTATGTGATTGAAAGGGATTCTGATAAGAGATGCAATTGAGTGGTACTTTGCACAGAAATCTAAGAAGACACATATACAATCATAAAATAGGAACAAGCTGAAAGAAACTAGTATGCTAAACTTTCCATAAATTGTTCTATATTCCCAATGTAGGAGAAAATTTTCTAGTTGAAAACTTTTGGTTTATTTAGGGCAAAGTGCTAAATTGGAACAAAATAGGTATGAATTTAATAGGAATTTAGACTACACGAAATCAACTGGAATCAGAACAGATGGATTCTGGCATTAAATCCCATGTCTATTGTTTGTTAGCTATGATGACTTTGATAAAATTTATTATTTCCTTTTATCTATGAGAAGAATATAATACAGAACACTGTCACTGTGTAAAATTGATCAGATGGCATATGTGATGCCTGGCACAGGGTCCAGTAGGAATTGTTCTTTTTCAAAAGCTAATTAAGTTTTCCCTTAATAGTCATAAGATTTATAACACAACATAAAACTTATTTAGAATTATCATTGCATCACATTAATGTATAAATGTATTAAATCTAATGAGAAAATGGTTGTGGGGTGTGTGTGTGCATGTGCATGCGTGTGTGGTGTATTCATGTATTTGCATATGTGCACAGTATGCTATGCTGTTTGTGTAGATGGTTAAAGACAGATGTCAACTTCAGGCTTCTTCCTCATTGCTTTTTTTAAACTTTCTTGTTCTCTTTTCCTTTTTTGGCAGGCTGTGGGACATGATGTTTCATTTCTAAAATTCTCTGTCTGGGCTAGACTGGCTGCCCATGAGCCCCCCAGAATCAGCATGTCTCTGTATCTGTAACAAAGGGGTTCCAGGTACATGCTACCACACACAGATTTTATGTGAATGTTAGAGATTAGATACTCTAGCCTATAAACTGAATGTATGTAGAGATATTTGAGACATAAGGCAGAGAAAACTTATACTGGTACTGAGCTTGAAGTTTCATCCCTACTGGTTGTTTTTATAGTGCTAGAAGGTGCTGTGGTCACTGTGGGTGGGTTCTTTATCTGCAAGTTATAATAATGACTGACCTAGAAAGATATACTCACTGGTTCAATCACAGCAAGGACATCAAAGCAACTAATTACTCTCTGATTGGAATTAGGTCCCATTTTACAAGATGAAACCCAACCTGGATACATTTTGTAACCAAAAATCCTGAGGCTAGATAGGTATTCAGCTCAACAGCAGAACCTATAACTGTTATTTACTAAATAAACATAGCATTAAGCCAATTCTATCTGACTCACCACAGATTTCTTCTTCGCTCAACATTCATAAAACAGACACCCACATCCTGTCAATATGAAGGAGATAAAAGACTTTAGAATTCTCATTCTCAAGTGGACATATATACCAGTCTTCTTCTCAAGGCTTAGAGATCATTTTAGAGGAGCTGACAAAGTTACTATTAGAGCCAGAAGCAGTGGATGGCTACAAGAAAACAGTGTTTTTCAGACACAGTTGATAAGCTAGACTCTCTGTGATGAGAGCAGACATATGATCTGTGATAACTCAAGCCAGACCAGACTGCAGCATGAATAGGAGGGGTAGGCATGAAGTCCCACCTCTGCAATAGGCAAGGTGCTATTGACAATTGTTTGCTTCAGAGCGATAATGGTTCAATTTTCCTTAAAGGTAAAGCTCCTAGTAAGTGAGCCATGCTCCAATGGAAAGCCAAATATCCAAGATTATATGTGTACCACAAGTTTAACTTTGTGGGTTTAAAAATAAAGAAGACACAAATTTGGTGGGTAAGAAATCAAAGTAAATTGAAAGATGTGGAAGAAGGAAGATAAAAATAACCAAAATCCATTCTATAAAATACTCTAAGAACTAACAATAAAAATGCTCATGGAGGGCCTTGGAAAAATAGATTACTCAAGAAAGAATTGCTTTACAATTAAAACCAAATTTTATACCCAGAATATATATTAAAAACACAGAATGGTGGCATACAAGTTTACCAATTTAATCTACTTGGTGAGGAGTGGTGAAAGAAACCCCATGATCCTTGCCAAAATGAGGGATGGAGCCTGAGGGATGACATATCACTTTGTTCTCTGACCCTTACATGCTCACTACTTACATACAGACATACCACCAACATACCCATGTACAATCACATATTGTGGGTAATGCACTTGAACACACAGAAAACTATATATGGAATAACCAGGTAATCAGAAATTAGATAACTATTTCTATCATTCATTTTAAAACTCAGCAGCAAATAGAAAAAGTTTAAATATACCATTATCAGAATTGTTTTACATATCAAGATAATTTAGACAAAAGTCCAAATAATACATTTTAAATTATATTTTTTCTTTTCTAATTATTTTTTTATTAGATATTTTCTTCATTTACATTTCAAATGCTATCCCCACAGTCCTCTGTACCATCCCCCCCCCCCCCCCCCCCGCTTCCCAACCCACCAACTCCCACTTCCTGGCCTTGGCATTCCCTGAACTGGGGCTTATAATCTTCAAAATACCAAGGGCCTCTCCTCCCTATGATGGCTGGCTAGGCAATCTTCTGCTAGATATACATCTAGAGACACGAGCTCTGTGGGTTCTGGTTAGTTCATATTGTTGTTCTACCTATAGGATTGCAGACCCCTTCAGCTCCTTGGGTACTTTCTCTAGCTCATCCATTGGGGGCCCTTTGTTCCATCCAATAGATGACAGTGAGCATCCACTTGTGTATTTGCCAGGTACTGGCAGAGCCTTATAAGAAACACCTATATCAGGGACCTACTAGCAAATTTTGCTGACATATGCAATAGTATATGAGTTTGGTGGCTGTTTATGGGAATGATCCAGGGATGGGGCAATATCTGATGGTCCTTCCTGCTGTCTCAGTGACAAACTTTGTCTCTGTAACTCCTTCTATGGGTATTTTGTACCCCATTCTATGGAGGAATAAAGAATCCACACTTTGGTCTTCCTTCTTCTTGAATTTCATATGTTTAGCAAATTGAATCTTAGGTAATCTAAGATTCTGGGCTAATATCCACTTATTAGTGAGTGGATATCATGTGTGTTCTTTTGTGATTGGGTTACTTCATTCAGGATGATATGCTCCAGATCCATCCATTTGCCTAAGACTTTCATAAATTTACTGTTTTTAATAGCTGTATAGTACTCCATTGTGTAAATGTATCACATTTTCTGTATTCATTCCTCTGTTGAAGGATATCTGTATTTTTTCCAGCTTCTGGCTATTAAAAATAAGGCTGCTATGAATATTATTATAGTGTCCTTATTACCAGTTGGAACATCTTCTGGGGATATGCCCAGGAGAGGTATTGCTGGATCTTCTGGTAGTACTATGTTCAATTTTTTGAGGAAATGCCAGTCTGATTTCCAGAGTGGTTGTACAAGAATGCAATCCCAACACCAATGTGGGAGTATTCCTCTTTTGCCACATCCTCTCCAGCATCTACTATCACCTGGATTTTTGAACTTAGCCATTCTGACTGTTGTGAGGTAGAATATCAGGGTTGTTTTGATTTGCATTTCCCTGGTAATTAAGAATGTTAAACATTTTATCAGGTGCTACTCAGCCATTCAGTATTCCTCAGTTGAGAATTCTTGTTTAGCTCTGTACTCCATTTTTAATGGGTTTATTTGCTTTTCTGGAATAGAGCTTCTTGAGCTCTTTGTATATATTGGATATTAGTCCCCTATCAAGTTAAGGATTGTTAAAGATATTTTCCCAATTGTTGATGGTCTTTTGGTTTTATTAACACTTTCTTTTACCTTACAGAAGGTTTGCAATCTTATGGGGTCCCATTTGTAGATTCTCTGTCTTGCAGCACAAGCCATTGCTGTTCTGTTCAGGAATTTTCCTCTGTGCCCATATGTTTGAGGCTTTTCCCACTTTCTCCTGTACAAGTTTTAGTGTCTCTGGTTTTATGTGGAGCTCTGTTATCCACTTAGACTTGAGCTGTGTACAGAAAGATAAGAATGGATAAATTTGCAATCTTCTACATGATAACCACCAGCTGAGCCAGCACCAATTGTTGAAAACAGCTATCTTTTTTTCCACTGGATGGTTTTAACTCGTTTGTCAAAGATCAAGTGACCAAAGATATGTGGGTTTAATATAGATAAGTATCATGGCCAGATCTTGCTGATGGGAAGTGATGGGTCTCAGATTGCAAGTTATTTCTGTCTTCATAATAATTGCCAGTCTCATTGTTGTCAGAAGTATTAAAACTCAATTTTAAAGGTGATCAGGACCTAGTTTGCTGATGTAATGTAACTTAACTTTCCAAATGACTATCACTGATTCATACTTTATTAAATCACCATAATATATATAAATAATCTGTGACCTGCATATCATTTTATATATTTTATTCTTTAATGTTTCAAGAGCCACAGCAATATATAATTTGTGCATCTGTTCAACAAATATTTTTAAGAAAACATCACATCATGTGTTCATTGAGATTAAAAAAAAAAAAAAACTAAGCCTGGCGTGGTGGCGCACGCCTTTAATCCCAGCACTCGGGAGGCAGAGGCAGGTGGATTTCTGAGTTCGAGGCCAGCCTGGTCTACAGAGTGAGTTCCAGGACAGCCGGGGCTATACAGAGAAACCCTGTCTCGAAAAAACAAAAAACAAACAAACAAACAAAAAAAAAAACCTAAAGATCAGGAAACATACTTATATGGTTTTTCATTCTAGCTCACTTTTACATGACACCTACTGTGTGCGAGGCACAGTCCTAAGCATCATCTTAAATCCTGTTCTATACGGTTATAGTAATATTATTATCCTAATTTTACAGATATGCACACTGTGCTTAAGAGAAGTCAAATAACTTGACCAAAGCGTATAACTTTAAAAGATGAACTCAAGAGTTGGATAAACAGATGGCAGAGAGTATCTGGGAAGAAGCACAGCAGAGAGAAGTGAAATTAGAGGTCTACTGGCTGTGCATGGTATTACCAATAGTGTTGGGCAACAACCAGGTCTGCCTGGCCCACAACTGCAGCAGCAGCTGTTGCTACAGCTGGTTATCTTGCCAGGCTACAAATACAATGGTCATGCCAAAGACAATGGTAGAGAGGCAGGAACTAAGGACAGCCTAGAGCCCGTCCATGCTGCTATGGGCAGGCAGCCATCTTTTAAAATGGTATCAGTGATTACATAACTAAGAATGAGAGAAAATGAAAGCTTCTGTGCACACCCCCCCAAACAGATAGAAACAGTCTAAACAAAAAAATCTATTGAGAGGGACCTTAAATTTATAATAATGTTGCTGAATGATACCCCTCACAGTTGACAGCTCCTTTGGAGTGGGGAGTACAGATGATATTCAGTGTTCTTTAAGGAGCTGACCACTGTGAGTTTGACCAGACCTGGCTCCAATGACTGTAAGGGCAATGCAACTTGTGGATATAAATATACATATAGAGGGGGACACAAGATTGAGAAGGTACACCTGGGAAGAAAGGGAAGTGAGTGTGATTGGGTACATTGTATGAAATTCCCAAATAATTAATAAAAACATTATGATGACTGGAAAGAATGAATGCAAATATAAAGCAAGATACTTGGCAATAAACTTGAAGTCAAGGCAAGAAAACCATGTTGGTCAATCATTTTATGCAATCTGACAACTTGTTACTGATGCTATCAGAAAAGCATGGCTGCTAGTAACCCAGTGGTTCTTTTACTGATAGCATCTTTTTTCCTGGAATTGACTTTGATTGATTCAGTGCAGTTTACCAGTAACCTTTATATTCCTCTATGGAAAACACCATTACCATGAATATTCCATATATAGTGCAATTATTAGCTACATGTTTTATGAATTTGTCATTTGAAATTAAGAAAGAACACTCTTATCTATGTTTTAAGAATAGAAGGCCTACTTTTATGATTCATGTTTAATTTATCAGATTGTTCCTAAATTTTTATTTTTAGCAGAACAGGACTTATTGTCTTTGGCTACACAGATCACATAAACTCAAACCAAAACTAACATTTTAATATTAAATGTTTCATAGGATTGGGTTATACTTTTAGAGGTCAACAAAACATTGATGTACATAGTATCACCAAAGGCAGAATTGTTTTTGTGAAAAATATATGTGTAATTCACATATAGCTTATTTTAAATAAGGATTATGTAAATACTTATATTTTTATTCACAGTGTATTTATGCTGCACTCTAAAATACAATTTTATCACCATTTTTTTTAGCCCTGCACAAAGTTTACCTTTTTATGTGACACCAGGGACTGTATGCCTGATTGCAAAAAAAAAAAAAAAAAAAAATCAAATTAAATTCAGTGCTAAAACTGATTTAGAATGTCATCTTCAAAAATTCCATTAATATGTATTTATATTACTTTTCTTGTGGTTGTTCCCGACATAGTTTCTCTCCTTTTCTTTCCTTCTGAACAAACATATGTTAGTCTCATTCAATTTTCTTTTCACTACTACACTAAAACTTCCTCTCATTTCTAACTTAATGTCCTATCTTCTTTGCCATTAACCTTTAATATACACACTTGCTATCTCCTCTTTACTTCCAATCTGGCACATTCATCTCTCATATCTTTCCTAATATAATAGCTGTGAGGATAAAAGCTCAATCCTCTATAAAATGAACAAAAAATAAAGTCTCAAAGATAGGAAAACAGTATGACTTAGGTACACACTTGAAATCAGCACATTTATATATCTACTTTTCCAGACTTTTCATCCTTTTATACTAAACTAATATTCTAAGATGTATGACTGATAGGTACTAATTTTTAATCTTTTGCTCTACTCTACCACCTGCAATTTCTCTAAATCTCATTTGATATAAGCTTTTCAAAGAACTTAAGTTTGTCTGGGATTTGTCTTGCTACCTCTACTATGCAGTCCAATGACTACCACAGTATAGATGGACACTGAGTGCTGAGGACTGAGGCAATTCGAGGGAATACTTGATTGGAGAGGAAACTGTTAAACTGAAGAGAAATGTTTTTTCACCAGTAGCCAGGTAAGAAGTACAGAGCTCTAAGTGAATCTTGTGTGAACTCTTCCTCCCTCATGCAGTTATCTTTTATTATCTAACCAAGGCATTTCTTCAAAGTCAGAGTGACACTGACTCAGCTGAAGCATTAACACCTTGTATGGTGTTGATCCTATGCAAAGGATAATCCAGATGAAAAATAGCTGAAACATCAAATGATCTTTCTTTCATATTTCCCTGTAACAGTCACTGCTTAAAATAGTCTAAGTTGCTGAGCATGGTGGCACATGCCTTTAATCGCAGCACTCAGGGGCAGAGGCAGGCGGATTTCTGAGTTCTAGGCCAGCCTGGTCTACAAAGTGAGTTCCAGGACAGCCAGAGTTATACAGAGAAACCCTGTCTCGAAAAAACCAAAATTAATTAATTAATTAATTAATAAAATAAAATAGTCTAAGTTAAATCCTTAGTCATGGTACTAGAAGGTAGTCTGTTGGAAGAGAAAATTAAACACTAACTTTGCTATAAAAGCATCCATCTACAATGTACAGGCTTGCATGCATTGACCTGCCTACATGAAATGCTGGCATAATAGTGGCACAACAGTTGTTGGAAAATAAACAAACAAAACATACAAACAAACAAAACAAAACAAAAACAAAAACAAAAAAATCCCCAAAAAACAATATCTAACTAGATTTTAGACATAATTCCTGAGAGAGAACCCATGTCTCATATGACCCAGGTGTCCAAAAACTTGGGATTAGATAGACTTGGGAAAAACCAAATACTATTTTCCAATACAATATAACAATATGTTGCCTCCCAGTAGCATTCCAATTTACCTATAGCTCAGTGTTGCTCTCAGCCATCATCAGAGAAGATTCTACCTGCAAGAATAGAAAGGGAGAAATAGAGACATAGGACTAGACAATGTGCAGAGAGAGAGAGTAACCTCTAAACATTCAGTCTAAATGGGAAGTCTTCATCAAACTTCTCCCTCAGCTCCAAAAGAACTTTGTGGAAGAGGACACAGAGAGATTGTAAGAACCTTTGGGAATGAAAGGCAGCAAGGAAATAGGGCAATCAAGACACAACAGTACTGATTCACACATGAACACGCATGAACATGGCCTTCACAAATCAAAGTCACAAAGAAAGGGCAGTCCATAACCCAGAAGATATCTCCAACTGACAACTTCTCAAAAAAGGAAAAAAAAAATGCATGGTTAGTTTTCTCCAATGGTGTCTCAGTATGTGTAAAAACCACATTTAAGGGCATTCCCTTTGCCCAGAAGTAGATGAACAACTCAAAACAATCTCCATGGTATTTTAGATGTTCTGTCTTATAATACTTAGTTTACATTGTTTTGTTTTGTTTTGTTTTGTTTTACCTTCCTGGTCCTTTGCTTATATAATATGGTTTTAAATTTTGTGTTTTTATGGGTTTTCCTCTTGTGTGCATGTTGTTCACAAGCTTTTTCTTTGTTTTATTTTTTCCCACTGTATATTGTTTGTTTTGTTCTGTTTTATTTTTTTCTCATATTTGATTACTTTCTAAAGAGAAACAGAAATAGAGAAAGCTTGGAGTTGGATGGGTGAGGAGGTGGGAAGAGGTAGGAGAAGTTTTGAGAGAGGATTAGAATTTATTTTATGAAAAAAAATCTATTTTCTAAAATAATAATAATAATTTATATCCCCATATACTTCCAAAGTAATTGAACACATAAGAAGTCAGAAATACAATACACACTATGGACCATCCAAAAGATTTGACAATGAACTCTAAAGTCTTCCAAATGAATTCTTCAAAGACTCGTTCAAGTGACAAGCACTCCCTAAGCTCCTCTGCTTTAACTTTTTTTTCCAACTTTTATTAGATATTTTCTTCATTTACATTTCAAGTGTTATCCAGAAAGTTCCCTATACCCTCCTCCCTCCCGGCCCTGCTCCCCTACCCACCAGCTCCCACATCTTGGCCCTGGCGTTCCCCTGTACTGGGGCATATAAAGTCTGCATGACCAAGGGGCCTCTCTTCCCAATGATGGCCAACTAGGCCATCTTCTTCTATATATGCAGCAAGAGACATGAGCTCTGGGGGTACTAGTTAGTTCATGTTATTCTTCCACCTATAGGGTTAAAGACCCCTTCGGCTCCTTGTGTACTTTCTCTAGCTCCTGCTTTAACTTTTTAAAGATCCAGCTACCTTTTTATTTTTTTAACTTTCTTGCGCACTTTTATTTTTGAGAAAAGAAGATGTTGCTATCTGTAAGTTGGCATGAAAAACCTGACTTGATATACATAACTGAATAAGGTCAATTAGGACACATAAAAAGTAAACTGAAGACAGTAGCAGGATGTAAGTCCTACTATGATCTTCAAGGTCTTCTAGCTGCCACAAACAACACTTTCTCTGATCAACTATGTTTGATTATAAGGGATGGCTGAAATTTTTTATTATTTCTGTTTGTGTGTTATTATAATATAATTAATTAAATAATTTCCCTTTCTTTTTCTTTCCTTTAATCCTCTGATAAAATCATCCTGTCTCTCATTTAAATCCACGCTTCTTTTTTCATCATTGTTGCTATATCCTATGGGTGTGAAAAAATAAAAGGATGTTTTCTCCTTTTCCCTATCAAATCCCATGAACCCTATTCTTCTCCTTTCTATTGCTCACTCATATCAGCGCACTCTGGCAATAGTCCCTTTTTACTTCATGGGGGGGGGGGTTGTCTGTGTGTGTGTGTGTGTGTGTGTGTGTGTGTGTCTATGTGTGTATCTGTAGATAGTTATAAATACAATTATACAACTACTAAGTCTATTTAGCACCTGTAAATGTGATTTTAATGCAGACATTTGGTACTAAATAACCAACTGGTGTGTTCTTCCCTGGTGATACTATTTCTCCCACTACCAGCATTCCTTTGTTCCTTTGTTAGGGATAGCTCTTTTTGCAGGGCTGGGGCCTCCTGGGATTTCTCCAATCAACCTTAGCATGCCTATTGTTGTTAAGCTTATTCAGTTCATGCTGAGGCATTCATATTGGAAAAACTCTACGGGTGTAATTTCTGACAATACTAGGAGACATAATGTCAAAGCAAACTTCCTGTTTCTCTGGCTTTTAAATTCATTCTGTCTCCTGTTCAGCAATAAGCCCAGATACTTAGGTGTGGGGGTTGTACTATAGACGTATCTCTTGGGACTAGGTTCCACAAACTGAATTTGGGTTGGCTATTATTTGCTGTAATGATTTCTGTCTGTTGCAAAGGGCAGTATCCTTAGTTTCCTTGATGAGGAATGAGGACTATACTTATCTGTGCGTATAAGGACAGGTATGTAGTATGTAATAGGGGATTATAATGGTTTTGTTAAGTGGCAGTTGTAGGCTCATCTCCAAGATCTCTGACTTTTTGAACAGTTGACCTATTTTCCAGTACAAGGCATGATTCCACCCTTGTTGAGCAAGTCTTAAATCTAATTAGAGACCTGTTGGTTACCACAAAGGTAAGCATGTAACTGTTGAATCATAAGAGTTATTGTGCCATGCTAGTTATTATATTGTTCATAGACATCTTAGCTGAATATAACTGTTGGTTATTTACCTTCTTTGGAAACTTACATGGTGACATCCTAGAGACTGACATGAAAAGATTGTATTAATTTAGGTAACCCAGACCCAGAAAGACAAAAAGCTTCATTTAGGGCTCTTTGTTCCAAGTCTTCAGATGTGAGTATCCATACTGGAGTCTCGGCAAATACTAGGAGTGTAAAGAGGAATTATTGCCAGAGTGGTGACTGGGGGTGAGGGAGAAAGAGTGTGAGTACTTCAATGGGGGAAATGAGAAAAATGGACCTGAAGGGATTCTAATTAGAGAGAAAGGAGAAAGAATAGGAAGGGAAAAATAATACAAAGAATGTCTGAAGACATCAAAAGGAATAATACTATTAATCTCCTAAAAATACCTAAAACACATGTAAGTCAGTATATAAAATAAATGTACAATTTAAATGAAAATTTCCCATCTTGGATGTCAACATTCAGCGTAAGATCTAGAAACAATCTAACAAAAACTCTGACACCAGGCATTCGAAGTTCTCTTTTGAGTTGTTGGTCATTGTTTGCCTAAGATACTTCCAACATAGTGCAGACTGTTGCTATTGCCCTTCATTGCCACCAGGTGGAAAGTACGTCCCAATTATGGAAGACACTATGTATTTCAGACACAGGGTTCAGAAGCTCAAACGTGGATGGTAAAATTATTAGGCAAGTGTGATGTTGTTTTCTTTCAACCTGTCACAAGCTACAATCATTTTGGTAGACAGAATTTCAACTAAGAATATTTTCTTACCAGATCAGGCTGTAGACAAGCCTATGGTGACTTTTTTTTCCTCTTAATTGATTAATGATGATACATGTCCTTGCTCACTAAAGATGGTACCATACCTGGGCTAGTGGTCTTGAATCTTATAAGATGCCTGCATAAGCAAGTCATAAATACAAGTCAATAACCATCCCTACTTCCTGGTAGCTGCATCAGTTCCTCCCTCCAGGTACTTGTCTTGAATTCCTGCAGTGATTTGGATGATGACTATATGTTATAAGATTAAAGCAACTCTTTCCTCCACAAGTTGCTTTTGGCTATAGTCTTTTATCATAGCTATAGAAACCCTAGTTAAAACAGCAAGATAATTAATGATAGATCAGATACTAAGATAATAATGTCTACTAAGGGTAATTTTATAGTAAGGAATGAGACTTGTGTGAGAACATATTGTCCTATATGGGATGAACTGCTGCAACAAGGCAAAAGCAATTCCCCAAAGGTATCAAATAAATACTAGTAAAGGTAATTGACAGTGCTTAATTCAAGAAAAAGTTGAGGGAGCAGGTTGGCACTCAGAGTTCATTGTGCTAAAGAGTAAGATATAGTGGAACATTCAAATCAGGAAAGCTTAAATGAAGTCGACAGTCTGCTTTTGAAACTGACCAATATAGAGCTCTGAGTGAAAGACCATAAATAGCAGGCATGGGAATTTGTGGACACTCTAGGGCCTCATACTCTCAGTGTGTTTTGTTAGAAGCATGGCTTGTATTTGCACAGATCACACCAGGCCAAAGAGTGCCATGTGTAGTTTATTGTAGGAGAAAAGCCCAAGAGTGGCAGTGAAGAAGAAGGGGGAAGAGGAAGAGAGGTCAGAGGAATCTGCCTATTTATTTGGACAGTGACGTAGCCACTCTAGGTAAAGGTGAGAGGTATGCTACAGGTGCAAAAGAAGGCTCCAGTTGGTGACCTAAGATTCAAAGGCCAAATAGCTCTTTTTCAGTTATGTAGAGAGAAAAAGGACAAGTCAGATCAGGGAGATGTAAGGCTTGGGTCTTAAGTGGAGCCTGTTAGAGCCTTCGATAGGACTTGCTAACAGGTTTGAGAAGAGGTTCATCTGCGGGGCCTAATGTTACTGCATATAATGATCAAGAAAGGAAGGAAAAGAAGAATCCAGAAATGTAAAAAGCTAGCCATTCCTAGGAATGATAAAATTTCTTCCTTTGAAAAAGGAACAGTTAGAAACTAAATCAGGTTCTTCCTATCTTAGCCTTGTGGTTTGGTGTGGAGCAACAGGCTATGCACAGCCAGCCTGGTCACCAGTCGAGCTGAGGTCTTGAACCCAGGTGGGAACGGGTGGATGGTAATTTCCACCTACATGTGACAGAAGACATTCAATCATGTCTCCTGAACCCTTGGCTCCTGTCAAAGTTAACACCCCCACAGCCCCCACAGGAGAAGCAGGTGGCTATTAGTCATGTAGGAACAGCACCAAGCCTTCCCACATGCCAATAAGGTTTTCCCCAAACTCTCAGTCCACGCCAATGAACAGTCCCTGCTGTCGAACCCAGAACTGTATATAAATCCATCCAGGGAATTAAAAGTGCATGAGAACTACTCCTTCATCTGAGTCTTTTGTTCCAAGATCTGTATGTTATAATTGGGAAGAGATCTTCTTTCCCAAAAAACTACCTGAAGTCTCGCTGCACTCCTCACTGAATAGTAGGCTTCTCCATGGCCCAGCCCAACCTGACTCAGTTCAGAGCGGCTCAGAGTTACCAAGAGACCTGGATGGCACAACAGAGACTTCATCACCCTGCCTGTACTCACTTCCTTTCGCTGGAACCCTCGAACCAGGCCTGAACAGAGATCTCCGTTGGAAACCTCTGGTACCCTAGCCCACAGGCTGGGGTAAATGTTAGTCCCAGATAGATGACCTGAGGTGTGGACAGTTGGCCTTTAGAAGGTGAGACACTGTAGCCTCAACTGGAAAGAAAATTTAGAAGAGAAGCTTGGCTAATCTCTAGGGAGGGGCTACAGAGAAGATCATTATCTACATAAGTACAGTCTTAGATATAGGGAGAGATAAAGAAAGTAAGTCAGAAGTCAGGGCCTGACCAAATAGGTGTGGGGTGTCCCCTAATCCCTGAAGTAGAACAGTCCAGGTAAATTGGGTAGAAAAGTGGTGTCAGGATCTGTCCAGGCATAGGAAAATATGTTCTGTTATTGGGCATCTAGAGGAATAAAGAAAAATGCATCCTTGAGATCTAGGACTGAGAAATGGGAAGTTCCAAAGGGATAGTAGAAAGAAGTATGTAAGGGTTAACCACAACAGGATGGAGAGGAACCACTGAAGAATTAATGCACCTGAGGACTTGAACCAGGTGATGAGTACCATTAAGTTTCTTAACTGCTAGTATATGAATGTTAAAGGGGGAAGAGGTGGGGCAAAGGAGTCTTTTTCCCAAAGAAGTCAGAAATGATATGTTTAAGTCCCCTGAGTCTTTGGGGAGAGAGAGAGAGAGAGAGAGAGAGAGAGAGAGAGAGAGAGAGAGAGAGAGAGAGAGAGAGAGAGAGAGAGGGATATTGAGCTTGGGTGATATACCTGGTAGAGTCCAGTAACTGGATGACAACAGGAGAATATGGAGCAACACAGGGTTTCTGGACTTCCCAAACTTTGGGGTCCACCTGAGAATCTGGTAAAGGAAACATGTTAGTGTTAGTATGTGTTGACTGACTAGAAGAAGGAGCAGAAGAACTGCTGGCAAGCTTGGGTCTAGGAAAATGGAGGGAGCAAAGGAAATAGAGGCTCCAAACTTAGCTAAAAGATCCCTTCCCAATAAGGGGACAGGACATGTTGGCATTACCAAAATGGAATGGATGAGAGGCACACCACTAAAACTGCAACTAAGCAGTGGGACCTGGTGAGGAAGGTAAGGTTGTCCTCCTACCCTGTAGATCAGAAAATATGAGGATTAACTGGGTCCCCAAAACTTTGTCAGGACTAAGTAAGTGGCCCCATGTTCAAGAGGAAGGAGATCTGGCTCCCACATACATTGGTGCATACCTGGGGCTCCCTGCTAGTGATGGCCATGGTTGGGTAGAGGGAGCTTGCGCTTCTTCAGTGGTCCATAGCCAAGCCTAGGAAATCAGATGGAGGGTTACCTGGGAGTGATGTCTGTTCTGCATGATGAGAGGATGATCAACAGCCTGATGTCCCACCTGATGGCACCTAGGGCATGGCCCCCTTGGCTTGCTAGGAGTAGGGTAAGCCCTTGCCCAGTGACCTTGTTGACCACATCTATAGCAGGGGCCTAGTGGTCTCTGAGCCTTAGTTGACCAGTAGCCTGGGATAGTAGCTGAGGCTGGTCCCACAACCTTTGCAAGAATGTGCTATTTTTGTTTTCAGGCTTTCTCATCTCTTTCATGGTATACCTTGAAGTCCAACACCAAGATTTCTGCCTGTGGAGTTAGGGGCCCCTTTGCCAACCATCTAAATTTAGCTTTTATTTAGCTTTTAGTTTTTTTAGAGTTGGGTAGCTGGGGGGGGGAGGGGGAGTAGGTCATCAGAAGTTGCTTACCTTCTGGGTTTTCAGGGTCCAGATAAGTGTATTGCAATAAAGCCTTTGTGAGGCATTCTAAAAATTGAGATGGGTTTTCCTGTTTATCCTGGACAACCTTTTGGAGTTTTTCAAAATTTTCTGGCTTTAAGGCTGCCTTTCTTAGGCTGTCCAGAAGGCATATTATAAATCTATCTCTGGCTAAGGTACCACCTGCAGAATTGTAATTCTATCAAGGATCCTGCTCAGGCACTGCCTCAGATCTGACTGAATATGTTCTGTCTGTTTGGTGAATTTTGCCTGCAAGCATTTTTATCTCTTCCCAAACTTTTCAGTGTTCATCAGGAAGTAAATTATTAGTAAGAATCATATGTACATCATGGAAAGTCAAGCTGAGTGATGTACTGGAACTCTTTAATAAAGGCAGATGAGTTAGAGGTATAGGAACCCAGACCATTTTCGATTTGAGAAATTTCAATCAATGAGAAAGGAACATGTATTCTGACAGGACTGTCCACCCCAGCAACTTCCCTTACAGGAAGGACTGATACAGGCACAGGTGTCCCTGGAGGAGATGGAATTATGGGTTTGTCTGTAGCCTTAGAGTGCATCATAGGAGGGGTAAAGGTTGGCACCAATGCAGGGAGATTGGCATGACCTGAAGCTGGCACAGGAGGAGGATAGAGGTCTGGAGAGGTCAAGCTAATAGACTCTGGGGTATCCTGATGTGAAGAAACTGAAGAGGCAGTTTGAATTTTTGGCAGTGTAAAAACAAGTCTGTGGTGGAAGGTGTGAGGCATTGGGCTATGCACAGACAGGCTAGTCTTCAGTTGAGGTGAGGTCTGACCCCCCCCCCCCCGAAGGGTGATAATTCACCTACAGGCAAGGCATGCTCCTGGAACTCTGGCTCCTGCCTAAGTTACCACTCCCTCCCCAGCCCCCACAAAAGAAACATGGCTAGAAGTCATGTAGGCAATGTCCCAAGCTTCTGACCTTTAGGCTAAACTCCTCCCCAGTTACCTAGCAACAGTAAAAACTATGTAAAGGGGCAGTTAGGCCCTTCCTTAACTCTCTCTTACTTCTCACTCTCACCTTCTCACTCCTCTCTCTTTGTCTTCTCTCCTCTCTCTCTCTCTCTCTCTCTCTCTCTCTCTCTCTCTCTCTCATTCCTTTGTTCTCTTACCTCTCACTTCTCTCACTCCTCTCTCCTCTCTGTCTTCTCCTCTCCTCTCTCCTCTCCTCTCATTCTCCCCCTCTTACTCTCTCTTTCTCTCTAGCCTTTCTTCTCTCTATCCTTTTCTACCTTCTCTCTTTCCCCTGCCTTTCTATAATAAAGCCCTAAAACTATAGACTGTCTCTGCTCATCAAGATCTGCTGCTCTCACTCTCGCTGGTGTGGGAACCTCTCTTCCATCATTGCTCTCTCGCATAACCCCGGGGCTTTAGAGAGTAGCCCCAGGGCTCCCAGGTTGGGCTGCCCCTTGTCCACCTCTGAAGAGTGAGTCAGATGCTTGGATGCCCAGCTGAGGCTGAATGAAAAGAGTCTGGCAATCCTCCTACGTCTGCCTGACCAGAACATAGGTGAAACTCTGGTGGGACATGAGTCTTTCCTCCCTGTCTTCCCCAGGCCCCTTTATTAGTTCCCACAGAAGGGAGGCAGTTTATTAGCTGGATCAAGCATTGTAATGTCATCTAGTGGAGTTTGAGTAGGTTTCATGGCTAAGAGAAGTTGGGATGAGGAACAAGCAGAAGACATAGAAGGGTGGGAGCAAAGATGGATGAATGCTTGGACATAGGGGACCTCTTTCTTTCTATTTACCACACCATTGGTAGTATGTATGAAAATCCCTTAAAATAATCAGTTAGTATGCCATTAAGTGGTCAGTTGGAACTATTATCTAGCAGGTACTGAATCCAGACCTTATTGCAGAGGTATACCAGTTTTGATGCCTTCAAGTAGGGAATTAACTTCAGCTATATGAGATTTTCCAGGAGACACCCTAGGCTGCCTGGGCATACGTTCAAAGACTATGTAGTGCCCATTGGGTGATGGCGATGTTACTGAACTATTGGTACTAGCATCCTGAGAAGTGTTCAGTCATGAGTGTACAGCCAAGCTAGATATTCAGGTTGTCACCTGAATAACTAGGTCTACAGCAGCAATGTCTTGGAATCATCAGAAAGCAGTCCAACCTATATCTAGGAATTCTGGACTGGCTGCAAGAGCCCGAGGAATTTATGAACTGCTTTCTAGAAGGGAAGTCACCCAAGGGTCTAAGTCTTATCTCGTAGGTCAGCCAGGAGGCTGGTCATAAGGACCAGGGCAATGAAATGCCAACACCTTAGCCCAAAAAAGGCTGACCATGCCGTCTGGGCATTTGGGGTCCCTCCCATCAACTGGAGAAACACCTTAGCAATAAATATGTGAGTGTGTGTTTGCTGGCTTTTGCAGTCTGGTAGTAGGCAATGTGTAACTGTAAAGTTGGTGTGGACCCATCCAACTGTGTATCCCATGTGGCAGGGGCTAGCTCCATGTGGTGATGGAATACAGCAGCTCAGTTCTGGTGGTAGAAGTATGTGAGTCTCACAGTGGCAGGTGACAGTAGTCTTGCCGAAGCAGTGGAAATCCACACAGTGTGGCAGTGGCAGTGGCAGCAGGAAAGCAGCCCAAATAGTGCAGCAGTGGCAGTAGGAGGTGGTGGTGTCAGCAGCAGTTCACATGGTGTGGCAGTGGTGGAAGGCATCTTCAAGGTCTTGCTCTACCTCGACTCTGCAGCTTTCCTGGGTAGAATTTCCCGGAGTCCTTGGCACCAATGTTGTGTTAGAAGCACAGCTTGCATTTAAGCAGACCACATCAGGCCAAACAGTTCCACATGAGGTTTATTGTAGGAGAAAAGGGCAAAGATGGCAATGAAGAAGACTTGGGGGAAGAGAGAGAGAGGTCAGAGGAATTTGCCTATTTATTTGGATAGTGATGTAGATACTCACAGGTGGGAGGAGAGCCAAGTGGATTCTGGGAATGTGTGGAAGTTGCCTTGGCAACAGATGTGTGGGTCACTGTCGCCTAGGTATGATGTCACTGGGTTTGTAGGCAATCCTGATACCAACACTCAGTATTGACCAAATCATCTTTACCCTATCATGTCACTGCCCAGCTTAAATGGACTCATTTTACAATACATTAACAACCAACATCAGTCATTTTAGAGTCTCCATTTGACAAAATTATTTCATTCTATAGGTCTGTCATTTACTTACAAGTAATATCTCAGTATTTACTATAATTTTATAATTTTGATATATATGTGTGTGTATCTGTGTATATATGTGTGTTTTCTAGTCTTACTTGTTTGTTAGTTTTTACAATTTTATTCCTTTTGTTGAGAAATTACTATTCTCTATGTATGACGATAATAACATATTCATTGGATTTTAAAATGTTTAATATTTAGATTCTAAAATTACTCACTGTAAGATTCATACTATATAAAGATCTATTAAACACCTGAACATTAAATCAGTCTGGACAACAGCACAAAGCCTGGTTATATTGTTAGGGATTCTTATTATTCCCAAATGAAAAATACATACAAATTTAATATATCAGCTATAGATATTATAAAATATCCTAAACAATTTTCAATACCTAAAACAAATTCAATTGTTCTTTATATGTGTTTCACACTTATATTCATAAAGTTTAAGATATTACATAGGATATGTAATATATGATAAAGATAATTGACTGGATACATTTAAACTTTGGTGCTCAAAAGCAAAATTAAAAGAGGATATAAAGTAGCATGTTTTTGAAGGAAATGCTCAACACTATAATAACAATCTAATGTTAAACAAATGACGACAATATAAATAGGGCATTGACTTTTAAACCTGAATGGATTGTACTACTTTATCTCATTTCCAATTCTAATAGTTCTCTCATCTTAAGGTCTCTATTCATCTCAAGAAAATGTAATTACCTTGTTAGAATTTCTTCTGTAAATTGTGATTTCCATTTAAATGCTTAAGCCTTAACAGTTCTTTGTCCTAACACAAGCATAAACCTGAAGAATGTATCAATACAAAGCCTTCTTCTATGGTAATATCTCAATTAAAAGCGAGGCATGGTGACCATAAATCTCTAAGTCATGATAAGTAAATGTTGAACTATTCAAGATTTTTTAACTTCTCCTACTGACTGAAATATAGAATGACCCTCTAGAAATATTAGGCAGGACATAATTGATTATATATACTGTCCAAAGAAGAAATTGTTCAGGATGATTCTCAAATGCCAGTCTTGAATAATTGAGCAAATGTAATTTATGTCATGACTAAATACCCATGACACTCTGATTAGATTTTCATTGTAGAAAAGTCAAAGTTACAGGGACAAAGAGGAGATGAGTGGTTTACAGGGGGATCAGGATAGAAAGAGATTTAAAACAAAGGGCAGCTTGAGACAGCCCCCCCCCCCTTTGAGACAGTTTTTTTGTTGTTGTTGTTCATTTTGTTTTGCTTTGTTTTTTTAGAATAATAAAGCTATTCTTTGATATATTTTCAGTGGTATTTGTATGTTTGGACACAAGAACCAAAACTTATAAACTTTATGTCACCAGACAGAATCATACTATAGGGAATATAGAACAAAATAAAAATGGTAAAGCTAAAATTGTTAGTGTTCAGTGGTACATTTTTTAACAGGATATATATCATAAAAATTAAAATAATGTTAGAAAATTACTAGGGAAAATTTAAAAAATTATTCCAAGACCTAAATTTTAAATTAAGACATAGCAAGGAAAGAAAGTTAAGTGCTGATGAGAGCATCAAACATAACAATATCAATTAAAATTAAAATCCAGAGGAAGATGGAGAGGACAAGTGCCATGACTCAGCAGGTACACGGCTTGGAAATCACTTCTACCTTTCTACTTCAAACCTGTTCAAAATGGATTGTCCAAGGAGTTCTTTGTCTTCTTGTGCTTACATATATGGTTTTCAGGATTCCTGTCTTTAGTAAGTCACTCTGACAACTTTGCTAGGACACAAAGTTCATAGGAAAGGAAGGACATCTAACCCTGAACTCTGGTGAAGGAATGTCCCCTACTGAATTAGTTTTTCAGAGGGTCTGGTCTCATGACAAGCTAGTCAAGAGTCAGTGCTGGGTGTTAAGTGTATTATTTATGCATAAAATCATCAGCAAAAGTTAGAAAACTGTTCCTGCCTTTTCTTGCAAGACAACAACATGCATCAATATCAGTAGCAGTCTAGAGTGGCTAATTTTCTTCTTTTCCCATAACTCCTCTAAGATGCTCTTCTTCAAACTCACCACAAATTCTAGCCTCATTATCACTGCTTGGAAAACACCATTAAAAAGTGCCATCATCTTTCCTCTGAGCCCAGCGGACGCAGCTAGGGCCTGTCCTGCACTTCACACACCCCAGGAATTTAAGATTGCACAGGGGTTACGCCTGAGTGCAGTGCAGAAATGGTGTTGGGAGCAGTGGGTCAGCAGTTGCCCTCGGGGGCAGGATACGAGAACTCTGCCACACTGGAGGCTGGGCCTCTCCCAGCCAGAGCACCCTCCACCCTGCCATCTTTCCTCTAAGCCCAGCAACTCCCAGGACTTTAAGATCAAATCAGGAGCTCAGGGCTCGGGCCTCAGGCACTGTGCACTCTCTTAGGCTCCTTCAGGACCTTCCAAGCTATCTGGGGACCTCAAATGAGCAGGGGGACAATGCCTCTGTTCTAGCCCAATCTCGTGGAACCTGAGACACCAGCCAGAGATTGATAGTGGCCCAGGGCAGAACAACCCCTCCCTTCCGGTCTGGTCCAGCCTGCCCAGCACCAGCTCAGGTCTCCGGCCACAGGTGCTGTGCACTCTCCTAGGCACTTTCAGGACTACCCAAGCTATCTTGGGATCTGAGGTGAGCAGGGGAACACAGCCTCTGTTCCGGCCCAATCTCGTGGAACTTGAGACATCAGACAGGAGATTGATAAAGGCCCAGGGCAGAACAGCGGGTCCTTTCTGGTCTGCACAAACGCCAGGTCTCCTCGGGCAGAGATGGCAGGAGGCAAGCGTAAGAACAGAAGCAACAGAATCCAAGGGTACTTGGCATCACCAGACCCAAACTCACCCACCAAACCAAGTCCTAGATACAACAGCACACCAGAAAAGCAGAACATGGATATAAACTCAATGGTCATGATGATGATGGAGGACTATAAGAAGGAAATACTTAAAAAAAAAAAAAAAAAAAAAAAAAAAAAAAAAAAAAAAAAAAAAAAAAAAAAAAAAAAAAAAAAAAAAAAAAAAAAAAAAAAAAAAAAAAAAAAAAAAAAAAAAAAAAAAAAAAAAAAAAAAAAAAAAAAAAAAAAAAAAAAAAAAAAAAAAAAAAAAAAAAAAAAAAAAAAAAAAAAAAAAAAAAAAAAAAAAANCACCATCAGATCCTTCTACAAAAGGTTATATTCAAAAAAACTGGAAAATCTGGATGAAATGGATAACTTTCTAGACAGATACCAAGTTCCAAAGATAAACCAGGATCAGATTAATGACCTAAACAGCCCTATATCTCCTAAAGAAATAGAAGCAGTCATTAATAGTCTCCCAACCAAAAAAAGCCCAGGATCAGATGGGTTTAGTGCAGAGTTCTATCAGACCTTCAAAGAAGACCTAGTTCCAGTTCTTCTCAAAGTATTCAACAAAATAGAATCTGAAGGTACACTATGCAATTCATTCTATGAAGCCACAATTACTCTGATACCTAAACCACATAAAGACACAACAAAGATAGAGAACTTCAGACCAATTTCCCTTATGAATATCGACGCAAAAATACTCAACAAAATTCTCACCAACTGAATCCAAGAACACATCAAAACGATCATCCATCATGACCAAGTAGGCTTCATCCCAGGAATGCAGGGATGGTTTAATATACGGAAATCCATCAACGTAATACACTATATAAACAAACTCAAAGATAAAAACCTCATGATCATCTCCTTAAATGCTGAGAAAGCATCTGACAAAATCCAACACCCATTCATGATAAAGGTCTTGGAAAGATCAGGAATTCAAGGCCCTTACCTAAACATGATAAAAGCAATCTACAGCAAACCAGTGGCCAACATCAAACTAAATGGAGAGAAACTGGAAGCAATCCCACTAAAATCAGGGACTAGACAAGGCTGCCCACTTTCTCCCTACTTATTCAATATAGTACTTGAAGTCCTAGCCAGAGCGATTCGACAACCAAAGGAGGTCAAGGGGAAAAAAATTGGGAAGGAAGAACTCAAATTATCACTATTTGCAGATGATATGATAGTATATATAAGTGACCCCAAAAACTCCACCAGAGAACTCCTAAACCTGATAAACAGCTTTAGTGCAGTAGCTGAATATAGAATTAACTCAAGCAAATCAATGGCCTTTCTCTATACAAAGGATGAACTGGCTGAGAAAGAGATCAGGGAAACATGACCCTTCACAATAGTCACTAACAATATAAAATATCTTGGAGTGACTCTTACGAAAGAAGTGAAAGATTTGTATGACAAGAACTTCAAGTCTCTGAAGAAAGAAATTTTGGAAGATCTCAGAAGATGGAAGGATCTCCCATGCTCATGGATTGGCAGAATCAATAGTAAAAATGGCTATCATGCCAAAAGCTATCTACAGATTCAATGCAATCCCCATCAAAATTCCAACTCAATTCTTCAAGGATCTAGAAAAGACAATTAGCAAGTTCATCTCAGTAACAAAAATCATAGACTAGCAAAAACTCTTCTCAACAATAAAAGAACCTCTGGTGGAATCACCATGCCTGACCTCAAGCTGTACTACAGAGCAATCGTAACAAAAACTGCATGGTACTGGTTGTCGTTGTCTGTCCATCTAGTTACCTTATCCTAGTTTCTGGGTCTTTACTTAGGTGTGTGGATACCAGTGGACTAGAAACTGTTCCCTGCTAAAACTATCCAGTGGAAAAAAGACAGCCTTTTCAACAAATGGTGCTGGCACAACTGGCAGCTATCATGTAGAAGACTGGGAATTGATCCATTCTTATCTCCTTGCACATGATACTCAAGAAGAAGGATGATCAAAATGTGGACACGTCACCCCTTCCTAGAATTAAGAACAAAGCACACATTGAAAGAGTTAAAGGGAGCATTTGTGCAGCTCAATCCAAAGGATGGACCCAACGACTGCGGCTGCCAGGGATCCATCCCACAATCAGTCACCAAACATAGACACTATAGCATATGCCATCAAGATGGTGCTGAAAGGGCCCGGATATAGTGGTCTCAGGGGAAAATATACCAATGCCTGGCAAACATGGAGGTGGAAGCTCACGGTCAGCTATTAGATGGAACACAGGGTTCCCAAGGAAGAAGGAGCTAGAGAAAGTATCCAAGGAGCTGAAGGGGTTTTCAACCCTATAGGTGGAAGAATAACCATGAACTAACTAGTACCCCCTGAGCTCATGTCTCTAGCTGCATATATAGAAGAGGATGGCCTAGTTGGCCATCAGTGGGAAGAGAGGCCCCTTGGTCATGCAGACTTTATATGCCCCAGTATAGAGGAACGCCAGGGCCAAGATGTGGGAGCGGGTGGGTAGGGAAGCAGGGCCAGGAGGGGGGAGGGTATAGGGAACTTTCTGGATAACACTTGAAATGTAAATGAAGAAAATGTCCAATAAAAGTTGAAAAAAAAAAGTGCCATCATGTTCCTTACCAAATCACCTAACAGATCACCCACTAATGCTGTCCTCCATCCCTTCAAGCCCCACCTCCCAGCCCCTCCCTTCTAAAATGAAGCACTCTAGACATCAAGATTAACCATGACCAAAAATAATTTAAAGTTGATACTCAATATTTTCATGAATGTGTTAGTCTACCTAAAGCAATTTGCCAGGACATTGATTTGTTTATGTAGTACTACTCTTCTTTGGCCAGTTTTGCTTCTCGATCTATAAAAAGGTAGATAGCCACTTCAATCCACATTGATATTATCTAATAATATACACCCATTTGAAGCTATGAACACTCACCTGTGAACTTCTCTTTGTAACCATTAAATTCCATACTTGTTCTACTTGTTGATAACTTCAATTCTCACATAGAATTCAACATGCTTATTTTTTTATTCTTTTTTTATTAGAGAAATTCTTCATTTACATTTCAAGTGTTATCCCAAAAGTCCCCGATGCCCACCCCCACCCTGCTCCCCTTCCTTCCCCCTCCCACTATTTGGCCCTGGCATTCCCCTGTACTGGGGCATATAAACATTGCTAGACCAGGGGCCTTTTCTCCCGAATAATGGCCAACTAGGCCATCTTCTAATACACATGTAGCTAAAGACATGAGCTCTAGGGGTTCTGATTAGTTCATATTGTTGTTCCATCTATAGGGTCCCAGACCCCCACAGCTCTTGGGTACTCTCTAGCTCCTACATTGGGGTCCCTGTGTTCTGCCCTATAGATGGTTGTGAGCATCCATTTCTGTATTTGTCAGGGACTGTCAAAGCCTGCCAGGAGACAGCTATATCAGGGTCCCTTCAGCAATATCCTGATGGTGTGTGCAGTAGTGTCTGCATTTGGTGGCTGATTATGTGATGGACCGCCCAAGTGGAGCATTCTCTGTATGGTCCATCCTTTCGTTTAGCTCCAAACTTTGTCTCTGCACCTCCTTCCATGCATATTTTAATCCCTATTATAGGGAGGAATGAAGTATCCACGCATTGGTCTTTCTTGATTTTCTTGTGTTTTGGAGATTGTATCTTGGGTGTTCTAGGTTTTGGGGCTAATAACCGCTTATCAGTGAGTGCATGTTGAGTGATTTCTTTTGTGACTGGGTTACCTCACTCAGGATGATATCCTCCAGATACATCCATTTACTCAAGAATTTCATAAATTCATTGTTTTTAATAGCTGAGAAGTACATTGTGTAAATGTACCATATTTTCTGTATCCATTCCTTGGTTGAGGGACATCTGGGTTCTTTCCAGCTTCTGGCTATTATAAATAAGGTTGTTATGAATATAGTGGAGAATGTGTTCTTAATACCAGTTGAAACATCTTCTGGATATATGCTCAGGAGATATAGAGGTATTGCTAGATCCTTCAGTAGTAGTATGTCCAATTTACTGAGGAACCACCAGTCTGATTTCCAGAGTGGTTGTACAAGCTTGCAATCCTAGAAGCAATGGAGGAGTTTTCCTCATTCTCCACATCCTCATTCTCCACATTCTCCACAGCATCTACTGTCACCTGAATTTTTGGTCTTATCCATTCTGATTGGTGTGAGATGGAATCTCAGGGTTGATTTGATTTGCATTTCCCTGATAATTAAGGATGTTGAACATTTTTTCAGGTGCTTCTCAGCCAGTCGGTATGCCTCAGTTGAGAATTCTTTGTTTAGTTCTGTGCCCCATTTTTTAATGCGGTTATTTGAATTTCTGGAGTCTAACTTCTTGAGTTCTTTGTATATATTGGATATTAGTGCTATATCGGATTTAGGATTGATAAAAATCCTTTCCCAATCTGTTGGTGGCCTTTTTGTCTTATTAACATTGTTCTTTTGCCTTACAGAAGCTTTGCAATTTTATGAGGTCCTTTTTGTCTATTCTTGATCTTACAGCACAAACCATTGCTTTCTGTTCAGGAATTTTCCCCCTGTGCCCATATCTTTGAGGCTTTTCCCCACTTTTCTTCTATAAGTTTTAGTGTCTCTACTTTTATATGGAGTTCCTTGATACACTTAGACTTGAGCTTTATGCAAGGAGATAAGAATGGATCAATTTGCATTCTTCTTCATGATAACCTGCAGTTGAGCCAGCACCATTTTTTTGAAAATGCTGTCTTTTTTCCACCAAATGCTTTTAGCTTGTCACAGATCAAGTGACCCTGAGTGTGTGGGTTGATTTCTGGATCTTAAATTCTATTCCATTCATCTACCTGTCTGTTGCTGTACCAGTACCATGCAGTTTTTATCACAATTGCTCTGTAGTACAGCTTGAGGTCAGGCATGGTGATTCCACCAGAGGTTCTTTTATTGTTGAGAAGAGTTCTTGCTATCCTACGTTTTTTTTTTTTTTTTTTTTTTTTTTTTTTTTTTTTTTTTTTTTTTTTTTTTTTTTTTTTTTTTTTTTTTTTTTTTTTTTTTTTTTTTTTTTTTTTTTTTTTTGTTATTCCAGATGAACTTGCAAATTGTCCTTTCTAGATCATTGAAGAATTGAGTTAGAATTTTGATGGGGATTGCATTGAATCTGTAGATTGCTTTAGGCAAGATAGCCATTTTTACTATATTGATCCTGATAATCCATGAGCATGGGAGATCCATCCATCTTCTGAGATCTTCCTCAATTACTTTCTTCAGAGACTTGAAGTTCTTATCATACAGATCTTTCATTTCCTTCGTTAGGGTCACGAATATCTATAAAGAACTCAAGAAGGTGGACACCAGAAAATCAAATAACCCTATTAAAAAGTGGGGCACAGAGTTAAACAAATAATTCTCAACTGAGGAATACTGGATGGCTGAGAAGCACCTGAAAAAATGTTCAACATCCTTAATCATCAGGGAAATGCAAATCAAAACAACCCTGAGATTCTACCTCACACCAGTAAGAATGGCTAAGATCAAAAATTCAGGTGACTGCAGATGCTGGTGTGGATGTGGAGAGAGGGGAACATTCCTCCATTGTTGGTAGTACTGGATTCTGATGATACCAAGTCCTCTTGTTTTCTGTTACTAAGATTCTTATGTTTGCCTTTCACCATCTGGTAATTTCTGATGTTAGATGTTCTAGCTGTCTCTGGGTGGAGCTTGTTCCTCTTGTGATTCTGTTAGCCTTTTTCAGCACTCCTGTGAGTTCAACTCTCTCCTGAGTCCCAGTGATCAGAAGGCTCTCTGCATGCAAGCTCTCCTCTTTCAGGTAAGGTGCTCTGATATGCCTCCTGGCTGGCACTGACTGGAATGAACCACAGCTGTTTTGTGGCCCCTCCTTGTTATTCTGGAAGAGAAGTTGTGATCCACTCAACATTGACCCCAAGATCCTGGGTATGCTAGGGTATCTGTGGTGTAGAGTGTCCTCTGGGACCATGGGACTGTCCACTGAGTTTGTGCCTAAGGTCCTGAGTTTTTTTGTTATACCAAATGAATTTGAGTATTTTTCGTTCTAACTCTATAAAGAATCAAGTTGGAATTTTGATGGGTAGGAATTTTGTTATACAGTTATGCTTGGAGGATCAAAATTCTTGTTACTCATATTAACAGTATTTCATCTATAAAGTTATAGATTAACCCAATTTATATTTTAGAAAATTATTTTATATAATTAAATTAGTTAAAATTTTATGTTGAGCTTGAATGCTTTCTTTATTGGTGGCTGCTTTCTTTATTTGAGGAGGATGACTGGTGGTGTGTGCATACTTCATTGCTCTATTCCATTAAACTCTCTATTCTTTTTTTTTTTTTTTTTTTTACAAATATTGTTCATTTTAATGAAGCTGGTACAGACGATGTCCCTTGAAAACCCATGTCCCAGGCCAAAAAGTACAAACAGAATCAATTGTTAAGTTGTTTTGTCATTTATTTCCTATTATAGGTTTTTTCCATTCCTAAAAAGCTGTCCCACTTTTGGCTATAATTTAAATTTACTTTTGGATTTAATTCTTTATGTAAATTTAAAGTTGAACTTAAATTCATTTTTTGGGTAACCCGCTATCACCAATCTCGTTAGGCTTTTCACCTCTACCTAAAAATCTTCCCACCACTTTGCCACATAGATGGGTTGATTCATAAAATTTTTTTTTTTTGGTAGCTCGTATGGTTTTAGGGTTTCTAGCTATAATTCTTTTAGTTAGGAATTTTCTAGTTAATTCATTATGCAAAAGGTACAATGTTTAATCTTTGCTTATTTATACTTTTAATTAATATTTCATCTTTTCCTTACGGTTCTTATTCTATGGCTCCTAGACATATTCCTTTCTCCAATACTTTAATTAGGTTAAATATTTTAGTTTATTTAGAAATATAATTATATTTATGAATGTTAGGACTAGAATTACTTCAGAGTATTCATTTGTTATGAATTCTTCTGGATGTAAGCCGGATGCTTTAATATTAAGCTACACTATGATTATTCCAAGCACACTTTCCAATATGCTTACCTTGTTACAACTTATCTCCTCTCATAAACAAGTTGTTTGAATATTATTTATATTGAGTAAAATTTAATTTGAGGAGGATGACTGGTGGTGTGTGCATACTTCATTGCTCTATTCCATTAAACTCTCTATTCTTTTTTTTTTTTTTTTTTTTACAAATATTGTTCATTTTAATGAAGCTGGTACAGACGATGTCCCTTGAAAACCCATGTCCCAGGCCAAAAAGTACAAACAGAATCAAAAGGAGCAGTGTCTGTTGCATACACTTCTGTATAAGTAACTTTATTAATAACTGCTGATGAATTGGGATCTTCTGACAATACTGTCTTGCTCAAGACCCTTTCTTTCTCTCCAGTGAAGCCACCTCTGGAGTTAGCTGTTACTCTCACTGTATTTCAGTAGAACTGATGTTTGTACTACAAGAAGAAAACCAGGTCTGGGAGTCTAAAATTTTCATCGAAGTTCGACTCCTTTCCAGTAAAAGGTGTCAAGTCAAGAGACTTTTTAAAGGTAGAGGGTGACTTTTAGTGTCAGGTCCAGTGAAGCAACCACATGCTGGAACTTCAGGGCCAATTGAAAGGTCATAGGAAAGCTCCCATTGGTCGATCTTTTTATCATCACAAACCTGAAAATGCACAGTCCTGAAAAGGGTGGCCTCTCTGTGCACACATGAAATTTCTTAAAGGAAAAAGGGCAGTATTAAGGGAGCTGAGGTCTGATCACCAAAAATCAGCACAACAGAAACAACCAATAATGAATATTGAACACTAGAATTCAGATGTTCTAAGAGATGGAGTGCCACTATTCAATTTTCATTTTGAACACCACATTACAAAAGAACTATTTTTAAAAATAAAAAAGGATTGAGGGAAAAGGAAAAAATAAAAAATAAAAAGAATTATCTAAACCGTCGAGCGACCCCCGTTTGTTCCTGATAAACTTCAATCACATCTTCTTCCTCCATTCCCAGTTCTTTCGGAGTATGATTATCAGCAATTCTCTGACCTTCAAAGAGAAACCTGAGTGAATTCATTGGAACTCCCTGTCTTTGACAGTATGATTCTTTGAGTTTCTTGAGATGTGTTGTCATTTTCACTTTGAAATGTATCTCACTGCTATCCTGTCCAATAACTTTAAGTTTAATGTATTCTCCTTCCTTCTTATCGCCTAAGTCCTCAGTTGAAGGTTTTGCCTCCTGGTCAGACATGGTGACGGTGGATTCACCCGGGGGTCTCCGCACCACAGCGGCCTCCGGCAGGCAGAACCGCACTCTGAGGTTTACAAATCCGTCCCTCTAAACTCTGATAAGAATTAAATGATGATTTGGAAAGAAAAAAATAATCTATAAAAGAAGTAAATGTAAAGTGTACAATAGGGTTTTCAGGGGATTTTGGAGGGGGAAGGGGGCGGGACGAGGGGATGGCTGGGTGAGAGTGTATAACCGGGACCGTAAGAGGACATAACCCCGTATATTTCAAACGTACTGGTTCCCCGGAGAGAAGCCAATGATGGCCAACTAGGCCATCTTCTGCTATATATGCAGCTAGAGACATGAGCTCTGGGGGTACTAGTTAGTTCATGTTATTCTTCCACCTATAGGGTTGAAGACCACTTCTGCTCCTTGGGTACTTTCTCTATTTCCTTCCTTGGGAACCCTCTGTTCCATCTAATAGCTGACTGTGAGCATCCACTTCTGTTTTTGCCAGGTGCTGGTATAGCCTCCCAGGAGACAGTGATATCAGCGCCCTTTCAGCACTATCTTCCTGGCGTATGCAATACTACCTATGTTTGGTGGCTGATAATGGGATGGATCCCTGGCTTCAGCAGTCACTGGTTGGTCCATACATTTGTTTCAGCTCCACACTTGACCTCTGTAATTCCTTCAATGTGTGCTTTGTTCTTAATTCTAGGAAGGGACAAAGTGTCCACTTTTTGATTTGCATTCTTCTTGAGTTTCATGTGTTTAGTAAATTATATCTTGGGTAGTCTAGGTTTCTGGGCTAATATCCAATTATCAGTGAGTACCTGTTATGTGAGTTCTTTTGTGATTGAGTTACCTCGCTCAGGATGATACCCTTCAGATCCATCCACTTGCCTAGGAATTTCATATATTCATTGTTTTTAATAGCTGCGTAGTACTCCATTGTGTAAATGTACCAAATTTTTTGTATCCATTCCTCTGGTTAGGGACATCTGGGTTCTTTCCAGCTTCTGGCTTTTCTAAATAAGGCTGCTATGAACATAGTGGAACATGTGTCCTTATTACCAAATGGAACATCCTCTGGATATATGCCCAGGAGAGGTATTGCAGGATCTTCCAGTAGTACTAAGTCAAATTTTCTGATGAGCCGCCAAACTGATTTCCAGAGTAGATAAACCAGATTGCAGTCCCACCAACAATGGAGGAGTGTTCCCCTTTCTCCACATCCATGCCATCATCTACTGTCACCTGAATTTTTGATCTTAGTGATTTTTACTGGTGTGAGGTGGAATCTCAGGATTGTTTTGATTTGCATTTTCCTGATGATTAAGGATGTTGAACATTTTTTCATGTGCTTCTCAGCCATTCCATATTCCTCAGTTGAGAATTCTTTGTTTAACACTGTGCCCCACTTTAAATGGGGATATTTGATTTTCTGGTGTCAACCTTGTTGAGTACTTTCTATACATTAGATATCAGTCCCCTATCTGACTTAGGATTGGTAAAGATCCTTTCCCAATCTATTTCTGTCCCTTTTGTCTTATTGACAGTATCTTTTGCCTTACAGAAGTTTGCAACTATATGAGGTCCCATTAGTCAATTCTTGATCTTACAGCACAAACCTTTGCTGTTCTATTTAGGGATTTTTCCCCAGTGCCCATATCTTTGAGGCATTTCCCCACTTTTTCCTCTATAAGTTTCAGTGTCTCTGGTTTTATGTGGAGATCCTTCAACCACCTAGACTTGACCTTAGTACAAGGAGATAAGAATGGATCAATTCCCAGTCTTCTACATGATAACCTCCAGTTGAGCCACCACCATTTGTTGAAAATGCTGTCTTTTTTCCACTGGATAGTTTTAGCTCCCTTGTCAAAGATCAGGTGACCCTAGTTGTGTGGATTCATTTTTGGGACTTCGATCCTATTCCGTTGATCTACCTGTCTGTTGCTGTACCAGTACCATGCAGTTTTTATTACAATTGCTCTGTAGTACAGCTTGAGGTCAGGCATGGTGATTCCACCAGAGGTTCTTTTATTGTTGAGAAGAGTTCTTGCTAGTCTAGGTTTTTTGTTATTCCAGATGAACTTGCAAATTGTCTTTTCTAGATCATTGAAGAATTGAGTTGGAATTTTGATGGGGATTGCATTGAATCTGTAGATTGCTTTAGGCAAAATAGCCATTTTTACTATATTGATCCTGCCAATCCATAAGCATGGGAGATCCTTCCATATTCTGAGATCTTCCTCAATTACTTTCTTCAGAGACTTGAAGTTCTTATCATACAAATCTTTCACTTCGTTCCTTAGAGTTACACCAAGATATTTTATATTGTTAGTTACTTTTGTGAAGGGTGTTGTTTCCCTGATCTCTTTCTCAGCCCATTTATCCTTTGTATGTTTCAGTTAATTCTATATCCAGCAACTGCACTGAAGCTGTTTATCAGGTTTAGGAGTTCTCTGGTGGAGTTTTTGGGGTCACTTATATATACTATCATATCATTTGCAAATAGTGATATTTTGACTTCTTCCTTTCCAATTTGTATCCCCTTGACCTCCTTTTGTTGTCAAAATGCTCTGGCTAGTACTTCAAGTACTATATTGAATAGGTAGGGAAAAAGTGTACAGCCTTGTCTAGTCCCTGATTTTAGTGGGGTTGCTTCCAGTATCTCTCCATTTAGTTTGATGTTGGCCACTGGTTTGCTGTAGATTGCTTTTATAATGTTTAGGTATGGGCCTTGAATTCCTGATCTTTCCAAGACTTTTATCATGAATGGGTGTTGGATTTTGTCAAATGCTTTCTCAGCATCTAAGCAGATGATCATGTGGATTTTATCTTTGCGTTTGTTTATATAGTGTATTACCTTGATGGATTTCTGTATATTAAGCCATCCTTGCATTCCTGGGATGAAGCCTACTTGGTCATGATGGATGATCATTTTGATGTGTTCTTGGATTCGGCTAGCGAGAATTTTGTTGAGTATTTTTGTGTCAATATTCATAAGGGAAATTGATCTGAAGTTCTCTATCTTTGTTGTGTCTTTATGTGGTTTAGGTATCAGAGTAATTGTGGCTTCATAGAATGAATTGCATAGTGTACCTTCAGATTCTATTTTGTTGAATAATTTGAGAAGAACTGGAATTAGGTCTTCTTTGAAGGTCTAATAGAACTCTGCACTAAACCCATCTGATCCTGGGATTTTTTTGGTTGGGAGACTATTAATGACTGCTTCTATTTCTTTAGGAGATATAGGACTGTTTAGGTCATTAATCTGATCCTGGTTTAACTTTGGAAATTGTTATCTGTCTAGAAAGTTATACATTTCTTCTAGATTTTCCATTTTTTTTAATATAACCTTTTGTAGAAGGATCTAATGGTGGTTTGAATTTCCTCAGGATCTGTTGTTATGTCTCCCTTTTCATTTATGATTTTGTTAATTAGGATGCTATCCCTGTGCCCTCTAGTGCATCTGGATAAGGGTTTATCTATCTTGTTGACTTTCTCAAAGAACCAGCTCCTGGTTTGATTGATATTTTGAATAGTTCTTTTTGTTTCCACATGTTTGATTTCAGCCCTGAGTTTGAATTTTTCCTGCCACCTACTCTTAGGTGAATTTGCTTCCATTTGTTCTAGAGCTTGTAGATATGCTGCCAAGCTACTAGTGCATGCTCTCTCCAATTTTTTTTTTTTTTTTTTTTTTTTTTTTTTTTTTTTTTTTTTTTTTTTTTTTTTTTTTTTTTTTTTTTTTTTTTTTTTTTTTTTTTTTTTTTTTTTTTTTTTTTTTGTAGGAACTCAGAGATATGAGTTTACCTCTTAGGAATGCTTTCATTGTGTCCCATAAGTTTGGGTTTCTTGTGGCTTCATTTTCATTAAACTCTAGAATGTCTTTAATTTCTTTCTTTAATTCTTCCTTCACCAAGGTATCATTGAGTAGAATGTTGTTTAGTTTCCATGTGAATGTTAGTGTTCTGCTAATTATGTTGTTATTGAAGAACAGCCTTCGTCCATGGTGATCTGATAGGATGCATGGGACAATTTCAATATTTTGGATCTGTTGAGGCCTGTTTTGTGTCCAATTATATGGTCAATTTTGGAGAAGGTGCCATGAGGTGCTGAGAAAAAGATAAATTCTTTTGTTTTAGGATGAAATATTCTGTAGATATCTGTTAAATCCATTTGTTTCCTAGCCTCTGTTAGTTTGACTGTGTCTCTGTTTAGCTTCTGTTTCCAGGATCTGTCCATTAATGAGAGTGGGGTGTTGAAGTCTCCCACAATTATTGCGTGAGATGCAATGTGTGTTTTGAGCTTGACTAATGTTTCTTTAATGAAAGCGGCTGCCCTTGCATTTGGAGCATAGATATTCAGCACTGAGTGTTCCTCTTTGAAGATTTTACATTTGATGAGAATGAAGTGCCCCTCTTTGTCTTTTTTGATAATTTTGGGTTGAAAGTTTATTTTATTCGATATTAGAATGGCTACCCCAGCTTTTTTCTCCGGACCGTTTGCTTGGAAAATTGTTTTCCAGCCTTTCACTCTGAGGTAGTGTCTCTCTTTTTCCCTGAGGTGTGTTTCCTGTAAGCAGCAAAAGTTTGGGTCCTGACTGTGTAGCCAGTCTGATAGTCTATGTCTTTTTATTGGGGAATTGAGTCCATTGATATTAAGAGATATTAAGGAACAGTAATTATTGTTTCCTGTCATTTTTGTTTTTACAGTTGGGATTCTGTTCTTTTTGCTATCTTCTTTTAGGTTTCCTGAACGATTACTTTCTTGCTTTTTCTAGGGCATAGTTTCGGTCCTTGTATTGGTGTTTTTCTGTTATTATCCTTTGAAGGGCTGGATTCCTTGAAAGATATTGTGTGAATTTGAATTTGTCATAGAATATTTTGTTTTCTCCATCTATGATAAATGAGAGTTTTGCTGGGTACAGTAGCCTGGGCTGGCATTTGTGTTCTCTTAGTGTCTTTATAATCTCTGTCCATGATCTTCTGGCTTTCATAGTCT
The DNA here is from genome assembly GCA_902729485.2 of Mus minutoides. Lineage (NCBI taxonomy): Eukaryota > Metazoa > Chordata > Mammalia > Rodentia > Muridae > Mus > Mus minutoides. Next base: position 1,044,389 of record LR753314.1, read on the forward strand.
CTGGTGAGAAGTCTAGAGTAATTCTAATAGGCCTGCCTTTATATGTTACTTGACCTTTTTTCCCTTACTGCTTTTAATATTCTGTCTTTATTTAGTGCATTTGTTGTTTTGATTATTATATGTCGGGAGGAATTTCTTTTCTGGTCCAGCCTATTTGGAGTTCTGTAGGCTTCTTGTATGTTTATGGGCATCTCATTCTTTAGGGATGGAAAGTTTTCTTCTATACTTTTGTTGAAGATATTTGCTGGTCCTTTAGTTTAAGAGTCTTCATTCTCATCTACTCCTATTATCCTTAAGTTTGGTCTTCTCATTGTGTCCTTGATTTCCTGGATATTTTGAGTTAGGATCTTTTTTCATTTAGCATTTTCTTTGATTGTTATGTCTATGCTCCCTGTGGAATCTTATGTGCCTGAGATTCTCTCTTCTAACTCTTGTATTCTGTTGCTGATGCTCATATCTATGGTTCTTGATTGTTTTCCTATGGTTTCTATCTCCAGGGTTATCTCCTTTTGGGTTTTCTTTATTGTTTCTACTTCCATTTTTAGGTCCTGGATGATTTTGTTCCATTCCATCACCTGTTTGGTATTGTATTCCTGTAAATCTCTAAGTTTTTCCTCTTTAAATGGTTATAGTAGTTTATCTGTGTTTTCCTGTATTTCCTTCTTATAGTCCTCCATCATCATCATGACGAGTGACTTTAGATCCATGTCTTGCTTTTCCAGTGTGATGTTGTATCTAGGACTTGACATGGTGGGAGAGTTTGGATCTGGTGATGCCAAGTACTTTTGGTTTCTGTTGCTTCTGTTCTTATGCTTGCCTCCTGCCATCTCTGCCTGAGGAGACCCTGCGCTGGTTCAGACCAGAAGGGTCCAGCTGCCCTGATCTGCCCCTTTGTCTATCTCTCAGCTGTTGTCTCAGATCCCAAGTGATTGGATTGGAACAGTTGTTGTGTTCCACTCACCTGTGGTCCCAAGATTGCTTGGAGAGTCCCAAAGGGCACTTGGGAGAGTGCACAGCTCCTGTCCCCGAGACCAGCGCTGGTGTGGAGTGGACTAGAAGTGGCCCACTGCCCTGGTCTGGTCCTTTGTCTATCTCCCAGCTGCTGTCTCAAGTTCCATGTGATTGGATGGGAACAAATGTGTGTTCCCCTCACACATGGTCCCAAGGTGACTTGGAGAGTCCTGTAGGGAACTTGGGAGAGTGCATAGCTCCTGAGCTGAGACCTGCGCTGGTGCGGTGCGGCTACTAAACGCTACTAAACCTTTCTTAATCCTTTAGTTTCATAAATCATAAATGGTATAGTAATTCTTTTTTTTTTTTTTTTTTTGGTTTTTTTAGAGACAGGGTTTCTCTGTATAGCCCTGGCTGTCCTGGAACTCACTTTGTAGACCAGGCTAGCCTAGAACTCAGAAATCTGCCTGCCTCTGCATCCCAGAGTGTTGGGATTAAAGGCATGTGCCACCACGCCCAGCAGTAATGTTCTTTTAAAAGAAAATGTAGCCCATTTCTTCCCATCTCATTGGCTACACCTAGACCTAATATTTTTTATGTTTATTCTTGTACTTACTTTAATTCCTTTATAGGGTTTTCTGAAGATGGTGGTATATAGGCTGAATTAGAAAGAGATAGGTAGAGTGGGGTTTATTGATTATAGAACAGGCTTCTCTAGGTGGATATAAAGTACCGCCAAGTCCTTTGAGTTTTAAGCTATGGCTAGTAGTTCACTGGCAAATAGTTTTGTTTGTTAAAATATTTGTTTTTGGCTAAGCATAGTGGGGTATCTAATCCCAGTTTGGGTCTTAGTTGTCATGTATTATAAATTATTAGAATTACTTTTGTTTTTGAATTTAGGTCCTAACAATGAATTTTCACATATAAGTTGGATTTTAATTCTATTTATTTATTTATAGTTAACACATTTTATGCAAAGAATGATTAGTTTGGGTTAATCATATTACCATAGTGGCTAGCATGAAATTTACCAACCCTAAGAGGTATAACTTAGTCAAACTTTCATTTATTGCTTAATATTTATCACTGCTGGATCCTGTGGGGGTGTGGCTAAGCGAGGTGTCTTAAGCTATTTAAATGTGCTTCATACCCTTTCCTTAAAGTTTAGCTAAATGTTTAAGGGATTTTACACCGTTTATAGAGATTTACATGTGTAATTTTACCTCCAATTAATTATAAGGCCAGAACCAAGCCTTTCTGTTTATGGGATAAATTTATCCATCTAAGCATTTTCAGTGCTTTGCTTTGAAATTAAGCTACATTAACTTGTAAATATTTGTTGTTAAATAGAGTATAATAAGAGTTTTGACTAGTGGGATATAATTTTATAAAAATTTTACAAATACTGAAATATAAGTTATATTTTGTGAACTACTAGAATAGATCAGGGTGCTATAGTTTTAAGTAGATAAGCTGTATGTTTAATATATTCTTGATGTTTTGGGGGTTTGACATTAGGAATTGGGGGTAGGGGGTTTGGTAAGTTAAAATTAAGTATTGATTGAATATTATGTCTAACAAGCATTAATTAATTAGCCTTGGGTGATAGGGTTATGAGGACTAATGATTCTTGACCGTAGGTTTGTTTAGACTGTGTGCTGTACTTTCATGCCTTGATGGCTATGTTGATGAAAGTATCCTAAAATTTAAAAATACCAAATGCATGACACCACAGTTATGTTGGACATGGGCTGATTAGACCTGTTACTATCGAGATGTCTTATTTAAGGGGAATGAATGGGCGATAACGCGTTTGAAGGCCCTGAAGTAAGAAATAGATGCCTGATAAAGTTTCATACTAGATACCCCCAAGTTTAATGGGCCCAGAGTGAGATGAGGTGTATTGGTGTGCAGGTTGTTGTTTTCAGGGAGGATGGTAGATAGATAGATTAAATGTTGGAGGCATAGTCATGTGGAAGAGAAGGGTTTATGACTGAATGGTGTATGTCAGATATATCTAGAAGCATTAATTTAAATGTACTATTTAATATGCATGTTATATTTCATTATTGTTGAGATTTCAGGTATGTCTAGAATCATTAAGTTCTTTTACTTGCTTATATGCTAGGGGAAGATAAAGTAATGTATGTTATATATTAATATTCTATTGTACTAAATAATTTTATGTACATTCAAGAAGTAGTTTAATTAGAACAACAGCTTTGGGTGTTGATGGTGGGGAATGAATTCCTTCTTGTTGATGTCTTGAGAAGAATAATTCTTCATTTCAGGTTTATAAGACCAGAGTAATATTTATACTATGAAGACATGAATATAATTTCAGTATTTTATCTTCAATAATTCCTGAGATTGCTATAAGAATTAAGATAATGGAGAAGTATGAAATAGAAGCTAGTTGGCTAATAATGATAAATGATGTTCTACTCGTTGACTTCCAATTCAAGTTAGGACTAGTCGGTTAGCTTCTATGATTCAGTATAAAATTTGGGTAAGAGGATGAAATTTTAGGCTTCGTTGTTTGGATGTATGTAGAAGAGCTAGTAGGGCTAAAATTAGGATAGATAGGATTAGAGCTAGCACTCTTCCTAGTTTGTTAGGAATGGAATATAGAATGGCATATGCAAATAGGAAATATCATTCTGGTTTAATATGGGGTGGGGTGTTTATTGGATTAGCTGGTATATAGTTGTCAGGGTCTCCTAATATATCTGGAAAGAATAGTACTAGAGTTATGAGCAATAGAAATATAATTAGTTCTCCTAAAATATCTTTGATTGTGTAGTAGGGATGGAATGGAATTTTGTCTGCATCTGAATTTAGGCCTGTGGGATTATTTGATCCTGTTTTGTGAAGGAAAAAGGAGATGTATGATTACTAGGGCTGTGATGATAAATGGCAAGATGAAACGGAAGGCAAAGAATCGTGTTAGTGTACCTTTTTCTACTGAGGACCCCACTCAGATTCATTCAACTAGGGTGGTTCCAATATATGGAATAGCTGATAGAAAGTTTGTAATTACTGGTGCTCCTCAGAATGATATTTGTCCTCATAGTAGTACGTAGCCTATGAATGCTGTAGCTATTACTGCAAATAATAAGAGGACTCCAATATCATGTTTCTATGAATGTATAATATCCATAATATATTCCTTGTCTGACATGAAGAAATAGGCAAATAAAGAATATAGAGACTCCGTTAACATGCATAGTGGATGAGTCACCCGTAATTTACAACTCAGCAAATGTATGTTACTGATGAGAAAGCTGTTATTGTATCTGATGTGTAGTGTATTGCTAAGAATAGGCCTGTAATGATTTGTACTATTAGGCAAATTCCTAGAAGGGAGCCTGGTCTACAGAGTGAGTTCCAGGACAGCCAAGACTATACAGAGAAACCCTGTCTCCAAAAACCAAAAACCAAAAAAAAACAAACAAACAAACAAAACAAAACAAAACAAAACACATAAAAAAAATTCAATAGATTGAATCAGTAGATTTCTTTTGGCAAGATGGCGATTTATGCTATATTAATCCTAATCCATGAACATGGGAGATCTTTCCATCTTCTGAGGTCTTCTTTTATCTCTTTCTTCAGAGACTTGAAGTTCTTTTTGTCCCTATCTTTTACTTGTTCAGTTAGAGTCCTACCAAGACATTTTATACTTTTATGACCATTATGAAGGATGTCCTTTCAATTTCTTTCTCAGACTGTTTATACTTTGAGTATAGGAAGACTACTGATTTGTTTGAGTTAATTTTATATCTGACCACTTTGCTGAAGTTGTTTATTATCTGTAGGACTTTTCTGGTAGAATTTTTGGGGTCACTTAATTATTCTATCCTTTCATCTGCAAATAGTGATATTCTGACTTCTTCCTCTTAAACTATAGAAAATTGTAGAAAAAATGAACAGGAAATACAGCACTTCAAAAAGAGAAAGTCAGAATATTTTATTATTGATTAAAAATCTGATAATAGCCCCATCCTCGTATGGTAGGTAATGAATCCGAACAGTTTGGGATTAATTTTCATGTATCTATTTCATCAATCAAATGGTACTCAGATATTTATATATGCTTTTATTTGTTCATCGTATTTTATTAGAAGTTCTAGATGAGACTACCATTGATTTGATTGGGTTGTTAGGAAGGATGGTCCTCCCTAGTAGGTCCTTACCAATCTGTTGAGACCTTAGATAGAACATAGGCTCCACTTGGATGTGATGTCTTTGAAATCACACTGGCACATACATCACTTTTTTTAGATAACATTAGTGAAACAATAAAATAGCAAGGATTTATATATATAATCTAATCATGAGTTGAGATTTTAGTCAAAAAATTAGCCACAAGAATTACATAATTTTATATGTTTTAAAAATTAATGAAGGACTTCACATTTCTTTCAGACTTTCTTAGTGAAACAATTTCACATACAAGATTATCAAAAAAGAAATTAAAATATTTACAGGCAATTTGAACAAATCATATTGGTAATCTTAATCTATACAACAAATTACTAAAGGCTATTTAATAGAATAAATGATTCATAATCAGAATTTGGTGGAGGTCAATTATCACACCTTGGATTTACTTCTGGATTTCTTTGTTATTCCTCAATTTCTTTTTTATATTATATGACAAGTACAGATATTAAAAAAGAAAAAAAGTCTTTCCTTTCCAGATTGTCACAGATTGTGTACTTACTCTAGTGATAAATACACGTGTATATCTTGTAGATGAGATTTCAGTAGACTTTTAAAATAATGTATCTTTAGCATACAATCATGACTTTACATATAAGTTCTAGATTGATATATTGTTATATTTACAGACCAGAGGCTAGCCCAATTCACATTAGAGACACGTTATCCAACAACTGATGGGAGCATATGGAGAGACACACAGCTAAACTCAGCAAAGTCTGGAGACCTGGATGAATAAGGGGGAAAACAGTTCAAGGATGGCACAAGAAAATCCACAAAATCAGGGCTCATAGAGACTCACCAACAGGGACGTAGCCATCACAGAACCTATATAGATCAGCAATAGGTCTACTGACTGTATGTTATGGTTGTGTATCTTGGTCTTCTTGGGGGACTCCTAACAGCAAGAGTGAAGTGTGCTTCTGACTCTTTTGCCTGTTCTAGTAAACTTTTTCCTCCTACTGGATTACTTGATCCAGCCTTAATGTAAGGGATTGTGCCTAGTCTTGTTGCTACTTGAGATACCATGTTTGGTTGAAACCAAGAGGGTAGCTTTCCTTCTCAAAAAAGAATGGGATGCACTATGTGATGGTGGGGACTGGGAGGATGGCGGCTGTGATTGGGATATAAAGTGAATAAATAAATAAATAAATAAATAAATAGATGGACTATTTTACAGAGACTACATTAAATGATTTTTTTAAGTGTTTGAACTTTTAAAGACTGTGGGACTTTAGAGATTTTGAGAAGTTTGAGATTTTTTTTTATACTGTAATGTATATATTAAGAATCTTGGGGGATGAATAAGAATGAAATTTTTTGTAACTTAACATTAATGTTTGTTTGTCAAAATGACAAGGGATCATATTAATTAGAGGAAAAAACATGACCCAAAATAATCTAGATGTTGCTAGTCTAGTGAATGGAGTCAAATAGTTATTGATTCTCAATTAACAATTGCAATGATACTTAGAATAAAAGTAAATCAAATTGGTGAATTAGAAAAAAAAGAGAAAAAAAACATTTGACCTACTAATAAGTGTCTTCATGCCCTTGATTTTTAAAAATAATTTTAAGACCCAATTACTCATAATCATTCTATCCTGGAAATTATCAAGTTGAGATCAATTTGTCCAGACCAGGTATCTATCAAAAGGATGTGTAGAAGATCTCTCTGAGTAGGGTAAAAAGGATTCAGAAAAAAAAAAAAAAATTAAAAAAACAATCAAACAAAACAGGATTGAATAGCAATAACACAGACATGTAGAATGAATGAGAAACTATCTCAGAAGAATTCAAGACACTTTTATACTTTCCTTACATTTTTTGTGTGTGTTCTCTGACCTTTGCTTTTCCTGATATTCTTTCCTTTGATCTTAATATGTGAATCAGTTTGCTAAATTTTGGAAAACACAACAAAAACAAAGACCAAAGGCATAGAAAACCTAACTCCTAAAATCTTACAATTGATATAAAAATTAGGTTTCCAGCCCATTTATTCATTTATTAAATACATAGTGTCTCAAGATTCAGAAATGGAGGACAACGTACAACATTTCTCTTAGCATGAGAAAATTCATGAAGAAAAAAGAAAGAGAAAGAAAGAGGAAGAGAAAGAGAAAGAAAGAAAGAAAGAAAGAGAGAGAGAGAGAGAGAGAGAGAGAGGGAGGGAGGGGGAGGAGGGAAGTAGGGAAGGAGGAAGTGAGAGAGAAAAGAAAGAAAGAAAGAAAGAAAGAAAAGAAAGAGAGAAAAGAGGAAAAGAAATATTAGCAAAAAACAAAGAATGCTAGTGAATGAAAGTGAACATTGTAAAAATCGTGTGTGATGCAGAAGGAGGATTATTTGGGGTTCGAAATTGATCAAGGTAGTTGAGAGAGAAGGACAGCTGCAACATGAAGCTCCATGGAGATGTGAAATCATTGGCTTTCTCAAAATTAGAATCAATGTAAAACACATTAGTAAGATTTATTACCATCTATTTTTTAAATGTGGGGAATATATTAAGATAACATATACCTAAAACCAAATAAATAATACACACACACACACACACACACACACACACAAACAAAACAAAGCAAAACAAAAACAAACAAACAAACAAAAAACCCAGAAATGGTAGATAAAGTTCAAATATGTGACTGCCAAAAATATTTTATTACCTTTTCTAGAATTTGATCATATATTTACTTAACCTATCAATACAGTTACAATAAAATAGAACAACACAAGTAAAAATAAATGACAAAATGAATGGTCAATATCCTGACACTTTAAAAGTTTTCATTACAAATTTATTAAAGCAGATATTTGCACTCTTTTCCTTAGCACAGGGTTTATGGGCTTCAAATGGCTCTAGTAGTAGATCTCAATCATCCTCAACTTGAAGGGCAACTCAAATGATGATCCCCAGAGCTTACAAAGAACTGCCAACTTGAACAAATATCATCTGGGTAGCAGTTGGGAACATACTGTGAAACTCAGTCCTGCAGAGATCACAGGGAGGCAGAAAAACCATGGGAAGTAACTTTTGCTGCCTGACTCACTGCCTGCTCACTCTTTGTGGCAGCACTCCCCTGGCCAAAGCCCAGCCAGTAGCTGGAATGTAGGAAGATTTTCATGACACAATGGTAGCTTCTGTCTTCTCATAAAGAAAAGAAAGATGCAGAGAATGACAGACACTATCCAGGACCCAAGACATAACAGACTTAGCTTTCTTTGATCTGCCATTGTGGATTTGTAATCTGTCAATATGATAGGCTGAACTACATTTCCCAGCAATCTTCTTTTACATTTCCGGTTAGAGAAGTCTTAAAAGAGATTTGTGAAATATATGCTGAAGCTGAATGCTTAGGCTTATCAAAAATAGGAAGGTCCTTTGAATGGCTTCAAATCTCTGCATAATATAAAATTCTATTCTTCAAATATCATAAGAAAAAAAGTATAAAACTGAAGAAACAAAATGAGATGGTGTGGCCTGAAGCCTACTACAATCAGATAGAAGACTAAAACTGAAAGTAATGTGGGAAAAGAAAGCAAAACAACCCTGTCTCGAAAAACAAACAAAACAAAACAAAACAACAAAAAAACAAAAACAAAAACAAAACAAAACGAAAACAGACTAGACAGCCTGCTTCCAGCCTTGTTTTCGTGAAAAGCCATAAATGCAAGTGGTCCAGTTTCCTGCCCCACACCCAGACTTCAGGAAAATCAGAAGAGTCCTTTCAAGGTAAACTTGTGTGTATCCACCAAAAGTGCAGCACCAAAAGGGCTGGCCATTGGAGCTTTGGTTATTTATTCTGAAGTCCAAACTGATATGCAAAACTTAGGACTATAAAGAAATCTTCCATAATACAGAGTTTTTTTGTTTTTGATTTTTTAATCATTTAGCTGAGTATGACAGAGAAAATGTCTCAAGAGGGAAGTGATTTACCTCCCCCGTGAAACTCAGAATGTCCCAAGGTCAAGGCTCCTTAATCTCAAGCTCTGTTCTCCTTGGGATCTGTCCTCATTCACTTGGCATAGCCTGCCTTTTAGCTTCAACTTCCTTTCAAGCAGAGGGAATCTGGGGAGAGGCAGTTCAGTTTGGGCTTTGAGATCACATCCTAGAAAGTGGCAATGTGACTTCTCATCCTCATTCAGTATAGCTCATTGCACAGCCAGCATTGCAAAGGCCAGGTGTCCTGCTGACATGTCATATTGTTCTCTTAAGTATTCATTGTTTTGTGCTCTCAAATTCAATCATGTGGGGTCACACAGAATGCAGGATTTCTGTGTGCTATGCAGACCTGTTAGCTCTGTCTGTATATCTTAATGAACTAATGACGCATAAAGAAAACCTTCCTTTCAGTCTGTGTGCCCATTATAGAGAGTTCAACATGAAACAGTGCTGGCATGTATTTTTTCTATTTGGAAAATGGAAAAATGTGGTATGGCCCTGTGCTTTTTAAGATTTGCTAGATAGGGAACCACAAAAATCCCATTCCTCCAGAATGGTGAAAGTTCCTGTATGGGTATTGGCACCTGGACTGGAGTCAGCACTGCAGAGAGATGCATTGCCTTCCAGCATGTTCTCCTTCTGCAATTTGAGAGTCCTTGAGAGGGAGGCAATCTGATCACAGCTTCTGTAAATCATGCTTGTGGTTTCTCTGCTAATCTAATTGCTTCACACACTTAATGGGAATTCAGTGACTTTGGTGCTGATCAATTACATGTTGGCATAAACACAAACCATAACTACTCTATGCATAAATAAATCTGGGAATTTATATCTTTTTCAGTCGTAGCTTTTAATCTCTGCCTGAGAAACAGCAAGTTTGGGTAAAAATCCAGCCTACTCAACCAGGACCACTGGCTAAGGAATCAGTCTCTTTTAGTCGGTGAAACTGAATCAGTTGAATTTGTTTGTTTTTTACATTTAGGAACACAAGATATACAGTTCCCGGCCAAGTTAGTATAAGCAGCAAGAAGAAATGCCTTTACTATAAAACTAATCTCTAATCTCCCACACATATATGTGTATAGATAGATAGATAGATAGATAGATAGATAGATAGATAGCATATATATATGATATATAGATAGCATATATATATGATATATAGATAGCATATATGTGTGTGTGTGCGTGTGTGTGTGAAGGTATATATATACCTTCACAGAATTTTATACAAGTTTCTCAGCCTTTGGCACCTGTGATTTCCCTGCACTGGTGTTTTCAATAAAACAAAAACTTATATTTGTAACTAAATACATTAACTATTGTTCTGTTTTCAGAAATATGAAGAAAAATATGAAAAGGTACAGAAAAAGAAGTTGTTTTGAAATGAGACTTTGCATTACAAAATTCTATTTGTCTTTCTTTTTTACTTCCAATTAAGCATCATAAAAATACAGATTTATGTGTGTGTATTTGTATATATGTCATGTATATTTGTGACCCAAGTTAATACATGGTGACATGACCAAAAAGAACATAAAGTGTTTAACAAATAGAAACTTTGACCAGGCATATAACAGTAGGTGAAATGATGGGAGATGATGCTGTTTTCTGTATCAGTAGCTTTCAACTGGGAGAATTCTGCAAGAGTATATGTGATGATGTTGATGATAATGACTATGTTGAAGAACTGTTACTGGTATCAGCTAATAAAAAAGAAAGATTCTGTATTAAACATTCCAAACTCCTAAGGATAGCTCACAACAACCAACCATGCCTTCCAAAATGCCCATAGTGCTGTGCTGACTCCATTGAATACCAAGACTGAACTAGGCATATGCAGTATAAAACTATAAGCCTCCTGCTCCTAATTTTCACATTACCTAAGCAAACAGCACTGCATTCAAATAGAAGACATTGTTTGGCTAATAGAGTTATTTTTATGTGGATAAAGAGAAAAGGGTTGATGAATTTTTTTCAAGAGATTCATTTTGAAGTTTATCTAGAAACCTGTGTCCTTGACAACTACTACTAGTCCCAGAATTTACCAAAGTCTTCTGTAATATCAATATATTAATTGGTTTGACTAGGTGATGAACACTGAATTAGCATAAAATTCCGTGTTCATGGAAGGAAAATGAAACACTCCATGCATACATGCTGCTGAGAGTATATCAGTTGCTTACTAGAGACTGATTAGTAATGTAATAAAAGGGAAGAAAAACAATTATTTTGATGGATAGATAAACTCCAGAGTATGTATACTAATTTAGTTATTTAATTTTCATTGCACATATAAAAAACCTAGAATTTAATACTACACAGATTTCTTTGGGGAATTTCAATGTAATTAGCTATGACTTGAGCTCACTGTTTTCCTACTGCTGGAATAGTATGCATACCCAGTGTCTGTGTGTATGTGTGCATACACATGCATAGCCAAGCCAGCTACTGCAATTGTATGCATAGTCTTTATTTCTTTACACTTACACCCAGATGGGCCTTCAATGGGGTACAATGAAGTCAAAAAGCCCTTGGAATTACTGGAATTGAGTTCATTTATAAGGTTATACATTCTACCCACTCTAACTTCTATCTTGGTCTAAATTTGGTTTTGGTTGTTTTAAATCTTCATTTTAAATTAAAAAAAATGAATCTCTTGTTAACTTAGAATTTAAGGAATAGTATGCAATATGTAGACAATTATCAATTGTTGGTGGCATGCTTTTCAAATGTTAAGAAAAGTCTTCTAAAAATCAATTTGTTTATACTGATACCATATTACCATAATGTTAAGTCATCAGCTATCATCCTGCTACTAAGGTGGCATTAAGCATTTTGGAAAAAAATGATGCCTCTCTAAAGAAGCTGTGGTCACAAACCGGCATACACGTTACTGCCCTTTGGAACCAAGTATCAAGAGGTAATTTTGATTTCTGGAGCCAAGATTGAGGAAAGAGAGAACTGACTTGACTCACTCCAGTTATCCTCTGACTTCCATATATATTCCATGGTGTACATGTCACACACACACACACACACACGAAACAGAATAGAAAAATGAAAATTATAGGTAAAATATAAGCTATAAATCTCAAAATTTTAATTTGAGGTATCATACGAAGTTAATTTTTTATTCAATTAAATATCATTTATATACTTTTTTGAAAAAGGAAACCAATACTTAAGACTCATGTCATATTACCAGGTTGTCAAAGGAGAAGGAGCCTCAGCTGAGAAAATATATCCATGAGATTCAGCTATAAGGTATTTTCTCAACTAGTGGTCATTGTGGGAGGGCCCAACCACTGTAGATGTTACATTTTCTGGGCTGGTGTTCCTGTGTTCTATAAGAAAGCATGCTGAGTAAGGCATGGGAAGCAAATCAGTGAGCAGTACCTCTCCATGGGCTCTGCATCAGCTTTGCTTCTGCCTCCAGCATCTTGCCCTGCTTGAGTTTCTGTACCAACTTCCTTCAATAATGAACAGCAATGTGGAAATTATAAGCTGAATAAATCTTTTCCTCCCCAACTTGCTTTTTGGTCATGGTGCTTCATTGCAGCAATAGAAACCCTAACTAAATACATGTGTGTCAGCTACTCAAATATGTACACACAATCACTATCAAATATACATTTCAACAAAGAGGAACATTATAAGGAAGGAAAGAACTTGGGGGAGACTGGAAAGTAGGCTATATTGTCTTAATTCTGTTTGTTTAGTTTACTTATTAAAATAACTTTTAAAGAAATTATGATGAAATATGGACAGTAGCTATTTTCCCCATGATGCATGAAAAGATGTCTAACATAATTTAACTTACTATAACTTTCCATTCATTAAAAATATCATATCATATCATGAAAGCAAAACAATTATGCTTAATTTTTAGATATTGAAAGACAAACATGGGCATACATACAAAATAAGATAATAAAATATTATGGGTTAATTTGTATAGTCTAAGACAGATGGAAACAAAAATCATTTTCACAGAGATATATAAAAGGTACAGATAAAAGATATAATATGTAGACTCATAGAGGTGAGATAAAGAGGAGGGGATATATGAGTCTCCCTGGGAAAGTGAAATAGAAGTTATTTTAGGGATGGGCTCAGGTGATTTGGGATGGGATTAGAAGAGATCAGGTGGAAGAATGGAGGGAAAGATTCCAGGAATGTTGCCTGGAATTAGGAACATTTGGAGAGTGCTGTGGAAACCTAGTTCAGTGGAAACTTCCTAGAACCTACAAAGGTTATCCAAATGAGGACTCCTAGTAATGAGGGATATGGAGTATCAACTGGGCATTACTTATAGCCATGCAACAATTTCAAAGGTGGATTTGCATTGCATTCAATTAAGTTGTTGGCCAAGAGAGTCCCATCAAAATTCCCAAACAACTCAGGCTGATGCTTGCCACAGACCCTCTTAAGTCCCTCATCTGTGTGTGTCGAGTTATCTGAAGCAAGTGTGCAAGGAGCTTGGCGAATGTGACAGAGACCACAGGAGAGAATGTGTAGAATCTGAGTGTAATTGTGAATTGAGCATCAAACTTTTTATACAGCAGGGTAATGAGAAACCAGGCAAGGTTCATCCACGAAGCCACAATGATACAATACAAAGAAATGAATACATCAAAAGGACTTATAGGAACCAGGTATATTTACAGTAATTAGTAAGGCAGTTCTGTTTTGGATTAGCCACTGACAAACAAAAGATTTTACACCCTACTCACAATTTGAGCCTTGTGAGAACTAGCCATCAGGGGGTTCCACAATAGCGGGCCTTCTCATGAATAATGTATTACCACAAGCCTCCTGTTTTCGAGATCCAGGTGGGTTCTAAAGAAGGAGTTTACCTGCTTGCTTTTAATCTGCGAAGTAATCTGTTTTCTACCTGGCTATAATGAGGATTTCCTCTCAGCGGGGAAATCTATTTGTTCCCTAAAACTATTGTCCCTAGCAAACATTCTGTAGACCAGCTCTGAGCTGCTTTTGGCTTCTCCCTATGTAATGCTAATTAGCTTCCCTGTCTCTAGATACTGAATTCCCAGAGAAAATCAGGAATTCTCTAGGACTTTTGGAAAACTGGGAGTCTTAGCTTATGTCAGGATTCATTCTATGCTTAATATAAAAATTCCCACTGAGGGGGCTGGTGAGATGGCTCAGCGGGTAAGAGCACCGACTGCTCTTCCGAAGGTGATAAGTTCAAATCCCAGCAACCACATGGTGGCTCACAACCATCCTTAATGAGATCTGGCGCCCTCTTCTGGAATGCCTGAAGACAGATACAGTGTACTTACATATAATAAATAAAATAAAATTCTTAAAAAAAAAAAAAAAAAATTCCCACTGAATGATCTATGCACCAGACTAAATTCAGGGATAAAACTGGTTGTGAGAATGTCTTCCCAGGAGAATGAGTTCCTTTTGAAACTCTTGTCTGATGATCACCTGTAGGCTTTTGGGTCTGCCAGGTTCTGCACTGGGATGTCCATCACAGATGCTAAGATGTTGCTTTCTGAAAACTAACAGCAAAGCCCATTTCAGAGGACAATATACACACATCTCATTGAATATGGAGAAGTAGCATTGGTGCCAACATGGAGTCCTCACCCTTATATTCTAGTCTCTTTGGGTAGGGAAGGTATGGTATTCTGCAGGCTACCAAAAAAGAAATGTGGACATGTCCAGTGTGCAAAATATTCTATGGTAAAGATAGCATAGAGCTTGTGGAAATAGTCATACAATGTTAGATTTAACTTTATGAGAAGCAACCCAAACTTGACACAAGGGCCAGAGATGAGATATACCAGAGGTCTAGGGTAAAAGAAAATAAGACTGGACAAGTTTAAAATATCAATAAAATGATTCCTAGTGATATTTTGCTATACTTGTAGATCAGTGTCTTATCTAGAAGTGATTAGAGAGGTTTGTTCCACCACAGATGGAAACAGATCCTACAGCTGGACATCATGCAAAGAGAGTTTAAATTGGAGGTCTCCATCAAAACCTTGGAGCTCAGAAAATCCTGTGGATGATGAGGCAGAAAGATTTTAACACTTAGAGGAGATAAAGAAAACCAGGAGGACAATGGCCTCTGTATCAACTGTGCACAGTGCATATTAACCCACAGAGACTATATAAGAGCAGCAAGCACAGGGCCTATATAAGTTTATACCAGGTCCTCTGTATATACATTATAGTTATTAACTTAGTAATTTTATTGGACTTCTGACTATGAGAACAAGTGAGTCTGTAACTCTTTTGCCTACCTTGGGACTCTTTTCCTCTTGTTGAGTTGCTATGCCCTACTTCAATATGAAAGTTTTTGCTTTATTTCATTGTATTTTATTTTGTCACATTTGGTTGCTATTTCTTAGAAGCCTGTTCTTTTTTAATGAGAGACAGAAAGATAGTGAGAGTAGAGAGAGGGAAAACTATAAATGGAATAAATTGTGTAAAATAAGAATCTATTTTCAATTTGAAAAAGACATAGTTTTAAGACAGTTTTCAAGAAATAGTTCTTAAAAATTATGCTGCAGGCATATAGTTTGAACCAAATCAGATTATGTGAAAGAAAGGATAGGAGAGGGATGGACAGACTAGTACACTACTACAGAATGTTCACAGGGAAAAGCCTAAAGACTTGAGGAAAAGAAGAAGTGACTAATAGATGTGAGGAGAAACAACATACATGACTATTCACCCCTGAAAGTGAGCTCACAACAGACCCAAGTATCTGGTACCACAAATGTCCATCTTGATAGCTCATGGATTTCATTGGGTTTTCTCATAGGGATATAAATGAGGAGTTACTTACAGGAGCAGAAATGACTCAGAAAGACCTGCATTAACAAAGCTTGCTTCCACACAGGTTCTTTGCCACGTGACTTGTTTAATAGTGACTCCTGACAGCTCCCTGTTTCTTCTGGGAGGGAAGGACTTAGTAAATCTGGGTTCTTGACGCTATGTTGAATCTGCATGCTTAAGGAGCTTGTTGCAGGATAGATTGCTTTTAGTCATGGAACAAACTGTTACACAATGGCATTGAGATAAGAATAAAAAATTCTTAGAGGGAAAATTGGCATTGGATGTTTCCAAAGGACACTCAGGTACTCGGTAATTGCCAGAGGAGCAATCTCTGTCTCTGAAGACTTTGATAACATTTGGAGAGAAACTGTGGGCAAAAGTTCATGTACTATTACCCCTTTCTAGTTAGCTTGTAAAGTAACATCTTTCCTTATGACATGCTTCTTTTGATTGATTCATCTCCTCCATCTACCCCCAGAAGCATTTCCCCTACTACTTGCAGCTGTACCTTTACCCCATTTATCTTGCCCATTGTTTAATACTTCATATATTCTGGTTCCATTTCCATTTTCCTCTAAAGCTCTGCTTTTCCTTATCTCTCTCATAGACATATTTCTACTTTCCTGCTCTTTATTCATATGTACTTCTTCCTAGAAACACATAATTAACAATTAGGAGCTAGGAACTGTCTATGAGGTAGAACATGTGATATTTGCCCTTGAGACCCATGTAGATTTCCAAAAGCAATATTGGAATAATTTTTGAAGGTAACAGAATCTATACCCACATATCAGAGTACATGCCTGTGCACCTATTACTTCTTCAGGACTTCTGACCTAAATCACAGATGGTGATTGATTTAGAAGTGTGGCTATAGCTCCTATAGCTTTCAGAAGCCTTGCTTGCACATTAATATTAAAACCCAGGATTTCCTTTTGTCAAAAGGAAAGAACAACTCGCCTCCATGGCTGATTCACTCTATAGAAAAGAGAAGCAGAGGGAGCTTAGCAGAGGGAGCTTGAAAGTTAAGTGCCTTTCTCTTTTTATTTCTTTTTTTGTTTCCACACTTATACACTGTTCTTGTCTGCCTACAGCCTAAAGATAGACATTCATTTTCTGTCAATCCATAACCAAATTAAAGTAAGACTTTGTTCTTCTAGTCACAGATGCAGTGGTATTTAGCAATTTTCACAGTAATATTTTGAAGAATTAATAGCCTATATTTTCCTTCATAGGGTAGAAATTATTTCCCTGCACTGAAATTTGTAAACAATCCAGAAATGTGATCAAATTTGTTAACCATGTAGGCTCTTTCCATTCAAATACAGGGAGTTTCATTTGAGTTTTAATGTAATATGTAAAATATTGAGCTTTACTAACATATTTCAAGAAAACAGTTATACCATGAAAAAGTTAGACACTCCTTAAAACAAAAGGTAAGAAACATACATTCTATGCTTCATAGATCTTTGAAACATTACAAGTCTGTATTACAGGTGCCTACCATAGAATATATAATTTTCTCATCATGGAGATAAATTATATTTTTTTAAATTAAAAAAGGCAATGAGATCCACCCTTAATACAAAATCAATTCAAATTGCTAAATATTAATTTCTTTGATAAATAAAATACATTTTCATATATTGATAGAAAGTAATGGCAGTGAATTCGACACATTTTGTTTCACTATTTTCCTCTCTCTAATATGTTTCCCTGTTTCCTCTCTCTAATATGAAATTACATTCACAGATTATCATTAAAAATATATCATGCAAAGCAGAATTGTATGAAGAACACAAAGTTATTTTATTCAAGATTAAATATATTTTCATTCATCAAAATATACACAGCAAGTTATCCAATGATGAGGCCCTGTGGAGGCACTTCGTGTATAACCTCATGCTGTTTTGTTTGGTTTTTTTTTTTTTTTGAGGGGGGTTAGCTTCTTTTATTGTTTCTTTTTTTTCCAATTTTATTAGATATTTTCTTTATTTATATTTCAAATGTTATCCCGAAAGTCCCCTATACCCTCCCCCATCCCCCACCCTCCTCCCCTACCCACAAACTCCCACATCTTGGCCCTGAGGTTCCCCTGTACTGGAGCATATAAAGTTTGCATGACCAAGAGGCCTCTCTTCCCAATGATGACTAACTAGGCCATCTTCTGTTACATATGCAGCTAGAGACACGATCTCTGGGGGTACTAGTTACTTCATGTTGTTCTTCCACCTATAGGGCTGGAGACCCCTTCTGCTCCTTGGGTACTTTCTCTAGCTTCTCCCTTGGGAACCCTGTGTTCCATCTAATAGCTGACTGTGAGCATCCACTTCTCTGTTTGCCAAGCACCAGCATAGCCTCACACGAGAGAGCTATATCAGGGCCCTTTCAGCAAAATATACTGTCAATAAGACAATAGGCCACCAACAGATTGGGAAAGGATCTTTACCAATCCTAAATCAGATAGGGGACTAATATCCAATATATATAAAGAACTCAAGAAGGTGAACACTAGAAAATCAAGATCCCATTAAAAATTGGGGCACAGAGATAAACAAAGAATTCTCAACTGAGGAATACAGAATGGCTGAGAAGCACCTGAAAAAATGTTCAACGTCCTTAATCATCAAAGAAATGCAAATCAAAACAACCCTGAGATTCCACCTCACACCAGCCAGAATGGCTAAGATCAAAAATTCATGTGACAGCAGATGCTGCTGTGGATGTGGAGAAAGAGGACCATTATTGGTGGGATTGCAAGCTTGTACAACCACTCTGGAAATCAGTCTAGTGGTTCCTCAGAAAATTGGACATAGTACTATTGAATCCCCAGATGTTTCAACTGGTAATAATAACACATGCTCCACTATGATCCTAGCAGCCTTATTTATAATAGTCAGACACTGGAAAGAACCCTAATGTCCCTCAAAAGAGGAATGGATACAGAAAATGTGGTACATTACACAATTGAGTACTACTCAGCTATTAAAATCAATGAATTTATGAAATTCCTAGGCAAATCGATGGATCTGGAGGGTATCATCCTCAGTGAGAGTACCCAATCACAAAAGAACTCACATAACATGTACTCACTGATAAGTGGATATTAGCCCAGAAACTTAGATTACCCAAAATACAATTCGCAAAACACATGAAACTCAAGAAGAATGTAGACCAAAGTGTGCCCACTTCGCCCCTTCTTAGAATTAGTAACAAAGCACACATTGAAATATTACAGAGATTAAGTGTAGAGCTCAGAGAAAACGATGGACCAAGCAATGACTGCTGCGTTGGGAATACATCCCATAATCAGCCACTAAACACAGACACTATTGCATATGCCAGCAAGATTTTGCTGAAAAGGCCCTGATATAGCTGTCTTGTGTGAGCCTATGCCTGTGCCTGGCAAACAGAGAAGTGGATGCTCACAGTCAGCTATTAGATGAAACACATGGTTCCCAATAGAGGAGCTAGAGAACATATCCAAGGAGCAGAAGGGGTCTCCAACCCTTTAGGTGGAAGAACAATATGACCTAACCAGTATCCCCAGAGTTCGTGTCCCTAGCAGACTATGTAGCAGAAGATGGCCTAGTTGGCCATCATTGGGAAAAGAGGCCCCTTATTCTTTTAAACTTTATATGCCCTGGTACGGGGGAATGCCAGGGCCAAGAAGTGGGAGTGGGTGGTTAGGGGAGCAGGGCGGGCGATGAGGGAGGGTACAGGGGAAATATCTAATAAAAAGAAAATATCTAATAAAAATTGGATAAAATAAAAAATATCATTCTGAGTGAGGTAACCCAATCACACAAGCATACACATTTTATACAGTCATTGATAAGTAGATATTAGCCTAAAAGCTTTTTATGCCCAAGATACAATTCATAGACCAAATGAAACTTAAGAATGAAGATGCTACAGTCCTTTTCAGAAGGGGGAACAAAATATTCACGTTAGGAAATATGGAGACAAAGAGGAACAGAGACTGAAGGAAAATCCATCCAGAGACTGCCCCACATGGGGATCCATCTCATATACAAACACCAAACCCAGACACTATTGTAGATACCTAGAAGTGCTTCCTGACAGGAGCCTGATATGACTGTCTCCTGTGAGGTTCTGCCAGAGCCTGACAAACACAAAGACAGATGCTCCCAGCCAACCATTGGACTGAGCATGGGCTCTTCAATGGAGGAGTCAGCAGAAGAGGCTGAAGGGGTTTACAACCCATAGGAAGAACAACAATATCAACCAAACAAATGCCCCAGGGTCCCCAGGGAGTAAACCACCAACCAAAGAGTAAATGTGGAGAGGATTCCTGGCTCCATCTGAATATGTAGCAGAGGATGATCTTGTTGGACATCAATGAGAGGAAAGGGTCTTGGTCCTGGGAAGGCTTGATACTCCAGTGTAAGGGAATATCAGGGAGGAGAGGCATGAGTGGGTAGGTGGGTGGGTGAGCATGCTCATAGAAGCAGGGAAAGGGGCGAACATTCGAAATGTAAATAAATAAAATATCCACACACACACACACACACAAAAAGCAAAAGTAAAAAAAAAAAGTAAAAGAGGAACAATAGAATAAGAAAGGTGAAATGAGGAAGAATGGAGTGGGACAACAATAAAGATGTTGGAAAAGCCTTTTGGAAACAGCATTGTAGAAGATTCCTATAATACATACACATACACAGATACATATGTCAACTGAATTTAATGGAATTAGCTAGTAATTGTGGTGGACAGCGTCTCTCACAGATAATATAGGGTGTTCATTTTAAAAGTCCTGTGTGCTGGACATGGTGGCGCACTCCTTTAATCCCAGCACTTGGGAGGCAGAGGCAGGCGGATTTCTGAGTTCGAAGCCAGCCTACAAAGTGAGTTCCAGGACAGCCAGGGCTATACAGAGAAACCCTGTCTCGAAAACAAACAAACAAACAAACAAGAGTCTGTAAATGGTGAAGAAAGAAAGAAAGAAAGAAAGAAAGAAAGAAAGAAAGAAAGAAAGAAAGAAAGAAAGAAAGAAAGAAAGAAAGAAAGAAAGAAAAGGAAGTCCTGTGTTAGGTATGTGCTACCTCTTCTCAAGTTGTTGGTCACTGAGGTCTTAAAGATCCCTACTGTGGGGCAAGTGCAAAAAGAACTGTCCTGGAACAATGTCAAGAAGAATCCAAACCCAGAAAATCTCATTCCCTTGACACTGGCAGTTGTAAGGATCCCCCCCACCACCACCATTCTCTTATTCTCGGACTTCATGATCATGACTCCCCCCCCGCCCCCCCCCAGTCCTTCTTGAGGAAGTCACGTAGCCTCTTAACTAAATTACAGGTTTAAGTAGCTGGGATCTCTATTAAGGTAAATAAAGAATTCCCAGCAACTCCACCTAGGCCAATAATGTACACTCTCTTTGAAAAACCTTACCCACTCCCCAAGGTTTATATAGCCCTTCTTACCCCCTCCCCCCAATAAAGAGAGCTGCTGTTTCCCAGAATATTGCCTTAAGAATTGTTTCACTCCCTCCCAAATTAAAGAACTGCAACACTGTAAACTTTGGAGAATCATGCCCTCTCCACTCCACACCACACACTCCTTACAGCTGTACCGATATCCTGCTGACACCCTCCCCCACCGCCCGCTGGGGCTCCACTTCATCCTTCCCAGCCCATTGTACAGAGGTGGAGTCTAGACCCCCACGGAAAGAAGCAGAGCCTGGAACCACACCGCACAAAAATTACAAACTATTGCCATTGTTCCTGTTTACCTCCAGAACGTAATAGTAAAACCCTATTGGTAAAGATACCATATAAGGGAGTCCTGGGCCATAAGAAATCTACTTGGTACTAACATGGAAATCTCATCTGTACTGGCTATGTTCCATGGTGCTATAATGTTCTATGTATAGTACCAAGGGAGAAAATTAACCAATGATGCCATGAGAGGTAAATCCTGTGAGCAAGAGCAACTACTGTCATTAAAAATATACAACATTCATACAAAAGTGTGATGTAAGGCCAGCTTCACGGGATTAAATACATATTTGGTACCATTGGATGAGACAAGACTCCACAGCTTCCTAATATGATTCCTAAATCTGCTGTCTAATGTTTACAATGGCATTTACTTTGTTTTGCTAAACATCCTCTTCATAGGTCTTTGGCTAAAACAGGCCTAAAGGTCTATACTCATCTCTACCTATAAAAAAAATACCTCTGACAATCTTTCAGCATCTGAAAGACATACTCACTTCTTTAAGGGTTTTCTTTACAAATCAATCAGAAATTAAGGCATTTTTCCCATGAAAGAGCTTCATGCACAGAAATCGTGACCTGAATCATGCAACAGAATGCAACAGTGAGGCAAAACTAAGAGACACATCCCCATAGAGAATGTGGCATGGCTTTAGACCTGACTAATATGTGATGTGTTATACATGCAGATAATGAACTTTACTGATCATCAGACCTTCTTTCTTTTTCATCTCCCTCCATCATACACTGGAACCCTTCTCAAAATGCCCTCCTCCTATTTCATGTTGTCTTTGTGCACATGATCCACTGCATTTAGTTAGAATCTCTTGCCTGAGAGTGGGGACAAAGATGTTATTTATCAAACCAAGGATAATTTACAGTAGCTACACCACTGAAGGAAATGATAGCCCTCTAATGCATAACCACCAGCAGTCTCTTGAGGAAGGATGAAATATTTTTAATGAAGAAATTTGAAAAGAGCAAGATATCATAATTTCATGTTATCTAAAGTGATTATTCATGACACTGCTTGTGGTCACTTAGCTATTTGGCATGTATATAACCCAATCACTTTCAAGGAACTTTAAATGATCTTAATTTAAAAATTAAGATACCAAGTTTGATTGAATTACCTTGTGAAGTTGTTTTAATACTTAATTGAACTCACTAAAAGAAATAATTTAACAATTTTTCTTCTAAATATTACAGTGTATTCCTTTAAATTCAAAAGTATATTTGCTACAAATTACAGCCAATTTACAAACATATTCTTTAACCTTTGCAAAGCTTAAATGCTGCTTAAATGCTTAGAAATTTCTATAGAAAGTGAGATTAGTGGTTGCAGATCCGCAATGTGTTGCTATTATAAAAATCAATAATGCTTTCATTTTCAAAACTATTCTGATATTAAAATCTTCTTTATATAGATATTAAAAGCTACATTATTTACATTTTATAATGTTTTTAGAAAAATATAGGATTCTTTTAAATTATCATGTGAAGAGAATATAATAAAGGAATATAATTTTTATTAGCAGAATACATAAAACAAATGCTCACATTTATTGAATAAGATAATTTGTACAGCCTCTTTCTATTTGTCATACTTCGACTCTGGGCAACATCTGAAATATAAAAATCTGATTTACTCATTAAAGTCAATGCAAAATATGATAATATACAGATATGTGTTATGTAATATATAATTTAAACATTATTGCTATATATTTCACTCATTTTTCATGGTTTTACCATACTCCAGTATGCCAGAAATGAATGACTGTTTGAACTAATGAATAATTTTGTATAAATACTCCAATTATGAATGTTTAAAAATCCTTGTCATAACATTCACCAACCTTACATATGACAGCTCACATGGGCCGCTGCACTTTCATGTTAAATATTTGATGACTGCCTCTTTAAATCCAAGATTCATAACCCAAAGGCTTTCATTTTCTTACACCATTTGTAATTCTAGAGACATTTATTAGTACAGTCTTCTTTTATGCATCAACAAAATATATCTGAGGAAAGCAATATATGAACTTCCTCAAATTTTGGACATATTTTAAAGTATCAATTATTTATAAGAATATTTTATGTATATGCAATGCCTCTTTTTCTATTTTTCTCTATGGAATAAAAATAAGATTTACAGTAAGAATGATTCTTAAAATTAAAGGTATACTACAGATTGAATCTCTCTTAAGTTAGAATAAAAATGTGTAAACATTTCCTCACCTGCCTGTGCTTTCAGGAAAAGATAGTAGCTCTCAACCATAACCTAGGTTTTAAGAAACAGCAACATTCACCCTCTCCCTTCTTAACATGGATTTCAGTTTAGAATACAAATTTAATTATAACATAAATATTTTAAAGTTAATAATTAGATTAGGTATGGAGAAGTGTCATTTTTACAATTAAATAAAAAAGACAACTAAAAATCTTAAAAGCATTTTTATACTAAGTTTAAGCATTGACAAGTCCCCCTGCCTTGACCTTCATTGTTCAGAAAGACAGATCACCATAGTAACCTTCGTCTTGATGCTTTCCAGAAAGCAAAGTATTTCAGTCATTTCAGGAAATTCCCTTATTGGCTTCATAATCAAAGAAGTTAGTATTCATGTAATGGATGATCAACCTACCTCTCTAATATAGGAAAATAGACAATGTAGCTTATTGTAATCATTATATTTTCAAAAACATTTATATTACTCTAGATTTTTTTTAAGATACGGAGTTTCTATGTAGATATGTCCACATATTTTTTAATCCCCCTGTCTGAGCTTCTGGGACCCAAAGATTAAAGTTCTGATTAGCAATATAGATCTTTATATGCTTCCTTCATCTTTAACTATTTGCAGATTTCAGTGTACTTTCAGAAAACTGATACGGTTTGATGTATAATGATGTAATGATGGCTTTTTTTACCTACAGAAAATATATATGTGTGCATTTATACATAAGGCTCTTTCTATAATATGAAATTTCCAAAGGCAGGCAAGTTTTAAAAGGACATTTTAGGCCTTAAGCCAAAACTGACATTCCACCTTTAATTATGTGAAAATCAAAAGAATGTGTTTTAATGACAAATTATGAGAAAATCATGAAAACCATACTTTCTTTTAAAAGCAAGAATTACAAAATTGCTTTTCCCTTTATGAACTGTTCCTGTCAATATCTTCAGACAATCTTTCCCTTATGCTTTTATAATGAAACTCTGCTTTCCTGAGCCTGATCTATTCCACTCTGATTCTCACAATCACATCTGTCAGGAGTCCAGCTACCCAGCTGTTACATTTGTTGAAAATCTTGGCACTTAGATCATATTTTTTTCCTCAGAACAATTTCTTCAGTCACCCTAGGAGATTGTTAAAGCCACGGGTACTGTGCATCTCAAACCCAGTCCCTTAGCTTCTCTAGATGCCCTGTTCGTTTCCCAGCCTGATCCTTTGCTTTATACTTTCCCAGACACAAAATTTTGCTATCCCCTAAACTGTTCAAGCTGGCCCTTTATTATTGCAATGATTCTGCTTTTTTTTTCTTGCTTACTTTCAGTTTTTGCTGTTTTCAATAGTATTTAACCATACTATAGATACCTTAAAATGTTCACAATTGAAAGCACAAATTTGTTGGCCTATTACTCTTTAATTAGTAACTTCAATATCTCACTATTTTCTCTATCCAGAGATACCTTTATATAAAAGGATTGCAATCATTGAATTCATAACATAAAATACTTTCTCTCTCTGCTTTGGCATTTGATTTACATGAAAAAAATCACAATTTGAATGGCCCCTATTATCTTTCTCCTCTCATTCTGGTTCCAGGCAGCTGGGCCCTGTTAAATAATAAAATATAACAGTGGAGGGCTGTGGAGCATCCTCTGTAGGTAAAGTGCTTGTCAGGTAAGTATGAGGAGGCAAGTCCATTTCCAGAACCCACATAAAAAGTGAGATGTGGTAGTGTATGGTGGCTTGTGCTTGTAACCCTAGAGCTGAGGAGACACAAACAAATGGATCACTGGGGTTTGATGGTCAAGCAGTCTAGGGTGCTTCAGGTTCAGTGAGAAAATCTGCCTCAAAAAGTAAAGTGGGGGGGTGAAGGAGGACGAAAATGGACATTTGGTCTTCACATCTGTACACATACCTGCACATATAAGTACACACACACACACACACACACACACACACACACACACGAGCAAATATTGACTCCTAAATCAAATTGCCAATATTGATGGTAAGCTGACTCTTGCTTAGCAATCAAATCATATTGCACTCATTGATCCTGCAACTTTGCTCATCTCCACACAGAGTTTTCAAACCTTTTGCATTGTCTTCAAACCATAGAAAAGCAGCCTTTGCTTCATTCACATGCTATTATTGGGTGAAATGATACAGTGAGGCAAAATACCCTTCAGTGAGAGGTGAATGAAATTAATAAAGTCTACTGACTCTTGTTTCAGTTTGTAGTATTTTCTGTTTTAAATGCATGTTTTTCATTAGCCCCTTAGATCTATTGAGATCCTTTTTCTAAGGTGCCTGAATAGCTCTTTCTCTACTTTTGGCCATTCTCACTCCTAAAATGATTAATCTTATTGTTCTTACTACCTCTAATCAAAAGTTTCTTCCTGAATAAACACTAATAATTTACTCCAAAACAAACCAGATGCTCAACTTATACCTTATTTTCCACTAACTGTATTTCTCCGTGTTTTAATCAGTTTCATAATGTTAAATTGCATATATACTTGTTTTTCTTTTCAAATTTGGTCTTACAATGTAGCCCAGGTTGGCCTTGAAGTCACAATCTTCCTACCTGTCTTACGTCTGGCTCGTAAGTCCTAGGATTACAGAGTGCATTGTCACTCCTGGCTCTAGAATTCTAGTCAAGTGACTGCTGAATTGACATCTTTCATAAACAAAACTTTTAGAACAAAAAAGTTGTGACACATAAGAGCTCAACAATTTTTGATAATGAATCAGTAATATTAATACAAGACTACTTTGTAGACTACACCAAACACAACAAAGACCAACTCTTTCAAGACAATCACCTTTGTCTTCACTTTACAGAGGAAATATCTTAGGAACTGGGATGACACATAGAAGTGGACAGACATTTTTAAGATTTTTTTTTAAATTTATGAACTAATAACTTTAATTTTTTGAGAAAATGGAAAATTTTACTAGGAGAGTCCATGATGAAAAAGTATTAGGATGCCGTTATGATGCATTTTGTCCACATTTTCTAAATGAATAGCATATTTCTAAAATTGGAAAATAGAAGTTCATTGCAAGTTCTGGAGCTCATACTGTGTTGACAGTTTGAATTTGAAACGTGGAATGGCAGGGTGTGTATAGTTTTATATCTGTAGCATACATATCAACTTAAAAATGAGAAACATTGCAAAGGCATGTTAATTTTAATAATGAGTAAAGAAAGAAGAGAAGATTAAAATTTTACACTATAGGACATGGGATATTTGATAGGACATTTGATAATTATAGAAAATTACATTTGATCTAAAAGTCTCTGGGATGCTAAATCTGCCCGTACTCAAAAAGATGTGGGGATGACTTTGGCTACTGAGATATAAAGTTAACATTGGGAGAACAGTATGCTAATAGTGATGGTATTGCTAGAGATATTTTAGGGAAAAGAGAAAGAATAGTTAACTAATATATAACTTCTAATCCAGGTTCAGTCACAATGGATTCTATATAGATATCAAATGAGTATAGAATCATACTCATTATATTTAATTTTAAAAACACTTTATGAAATATTGAAGAACTCAATATAACATCTGATTCAGTCATCAAGAGTGGAGAAAGCAATTTTCAACTAAGCTAACCTCAATGGGGAAAGACACTTGAGAGACCATGAGAAGGCTTTCAACTCAGTGGGAAGAGAAAGCGAAAGCCCTCCCACTGAAGCTCATTGTAGCAGAGCACAGTGCCTGCCAAAAAATGTTTATTCAACACAGGAAAATACATTCTCATTCACTAATAAAATGGTCAATTCTAAAGTTTCATTACAAAGCCAAGGTCTATAAATGTCTCACAAGTGACTACCTCTTTATATAGCTCTTCTAAATTATATATCAGAAAGCTTTTTAAGTTTTAATTTTTTTTTCTTTTCTTGGACTTCAAGCATTCATGGCACAATTATATGCTCCTAAAATTATTCAGATTTCTATGAAAGACTATATTTCTCCATTCGCAAAAATCTTGTAGTGTAGGATGTTTAATTTTGCAAGGTTTCTACTTGTAAACAGGAAATAAGATCAATTACCAGCAGTGTTAGCTATCAGCACCCAATCCCCCTGTCAGCCTAGGCTTAAGTGTTGTCTTTTGAGCTGAACATTGACCTGGGAGTCAATAAAATAGCCCAGGGGTTATATTTTCCAATAATCTACTGGAGACCTATGACAAGTTCATAGCCTAGTAGCAAAGCACTTCTTAAGTCACAGGGCCATCAAACCGGATTAAGTGCTTTGAAATCTATGGATAACAGGTACTGCAAGGACTGAAGAGCTCACCAGGTCGCCTCTTTCCCTCAGGGTCACTCGGCTTCTTGTCCCCCCACACTGAGAGAATATTGATGACAAGAATCACAGAAGATGCCCATGGCAACAAAGCATGATGTGGAGAAGCTATTAACTTCTCATAGTATAGTACAACTGTGATGGCAAAAATTCAGAGTGATCTGCAAAATATTAATTCATTTTTTATCAGTTTTTAAAGTTTCAGAAGTATAAAAAGATCCTCATTAAATATGAAAATATCTTTTTATAGGCAATTATATTTTCTTTTACAGATTTTCTTTTACATGAAAATTGCCTCTA
The DNA here is from genome assembly GCA_902729485.2 of Mus minutoides. Taxonomy (NCBI): domain Eukaryota; kingdom Metazoa; phylum Chordata; class Mammalia; order Rodentia; family Muridae; genus Mus; species Mus minutoides. The sequence continues at coordinate 1,072,911 of LR753314.1, forward strand.
ATAACATGTTATTAGCCAAGTAGAAAGTCATTTTTTCATGGTTTGATAAAATAGGAAAATCACCCAGTAAGATAGTAGAATATCCAAATAAGGACTCAAATACAGAAGATGATTTAAAAATAACATTGAATGAAGTTAAATCAACTTGAAACCTAGCAAACAGTGTTTTAGTTAACAGAAGTTGTCTGATCAACATAACTCAATTACTTGAAAATTCATAGAAAACTATTTGGAAAGTAGTCTAATTTTTTAGTTTAAAAATTATGTCAAAATTTCTTTGGAATTCAGTAAGGATATATTATAATATATGCTTATATAATAGTGCTATATATATATATATATAATGTATTATAATGGGGAAAAGCTAACTTAGTTTAGAAACGCACCCTTATTTGTTATTACAAAAGATAGTACATATAGATAAACTATGTATTGTTTATTTACCTATTTTTAAAATTATAATTACCATATGTCTTTCTTTCCTTTGTTCTTTCCCAGTGCTCCCACATTCTTATTAAAATATTCTTCTAAAGCGGTGATATTCTATTTGTAGTTTTTAACCCTTATAATTCCTTTGCAATGATATTAGATCTGTTTCTGCTCCATGATGGCCCGGGGAGGTCTTAAGAGAAGCCACAGGAGTCATTAAAGTTTGCCATATCACTAAGCCCGTGGGCATGACTTCCACGATGATTATCTTACTCCAATTGTTTTAGTTTTAGTGAAAGAAAAGATTACTTTATTCATATTTTTCTTACAGGCAAAATAATAAAGAGAGAGAAAATGAAAATGTTGTATACATTTTCATAATAATATAGTGCTCATGGTAATATTGTAACATAATGCTCCTTGTTAACTGATTTTTTTTCTTTTCTTTTTTTTTTTTTTTTTTTTTTTTTTTTTTTTTTTTTTTTTTTTTTTTTTTTTTTTTTTTTTTTTTTTTTTTTTTTTTTTTTGAGACAGGGTTTCTCTGGGTAGCCCTGGCTGTCCTGGAACTCACTCTGTAGACCAGGCTGGCCTCGAACTCAGAAATCTGCCTGCCTCTGCCTCCCAAGAGTTGGGATTAAAGGCGTGTGCCACCACTGCCTGGGTAACTGATTTTTCTTAAATTACTAAAAATTTATAGTATATAGGCTTAAGATTTTTAAATTAATTTTAGACATATTAAAAGCAATAAGACTTTGGAATATGCATATACATGTATATTTACCTGTTAATCTCATTATAGAGTTAATTTATAATGCTTGTAAGAAAAAACTATAAGCACAAAAATAATCTGGGAAAAATATATAAATGTGGAAGTAAGTTTTTATAAATGTTAGTTTAACTAATTAACATATTTTTCCTTTAAACTGAATTACAATGAAAAGTATGGTGTTCCAACTTGGCCTTGAAGCACATATAGAAAAAATAGACATATTGAGTTGAGAAACTGATCTAAAGGACTAGGAAGAGCATCCAATGCAGCAGGCAGGATAGATAGCTGGAGCACTATACTAAATGCTTAAATTTTTATGTTCCTCATCTTGATACTCCATGAGCAGATCCTAGATTCTATGTGAACCACATGGTAACCAGTTAGTCACTATATTTCATTGCTAGATTTACTTCTAACATATATCTGCTTCTAGAAGTTACAGTAGAAAGTAGTAGAGACTGACTTTCAGGGACAAATAGCATAACCATAATATATTCTTTATTGGATTGTACCTAGGCACATATGTATCCATTCAATGTTACTATAAATCTCAGAAACAAAACAAAATGGGCAAACAATGAAAATGGAGAAATCAGTGTCAAGTAACAAGCCTGGTTGTAAACTCAAAGTCTAGGGGCTGAACATGGTTTAGCAGTTAAGAGAACACATTATCTTTTTTTTTTTTTTTTTTTTTTTTTTTTTTTTTCTGAGGACCCAGGTTTGGTTCTGAGTACACATATTAGGCAGCTCCCCGCCTCCTATAAGTACAGTTTCTGATGCCTTCTCCTGATCCCTGCAGCCACCTGTTATCATGTGAACAAACACAATACACACATACATATGTACAAACACACACGTGTACACTTAAAAAATACAATAAAACATTTAAACATTGACAAGATTAACAAATATTTATAAATATATAAAAATAAAGATATGCTTGACCTTGTTTAGAACATAATCATTAATATGAATACAGATTTTCTTTATAAATGCTTAGATACTTTATAATAAATATTTAATTATTTATTGTATATTTAAGTATGCTTCACTGATGTAATATGAGTAAATAAACCTTCCATCTATGATTAAAAATACATTAATAAAGAAAGGTTACCCATCATTATCAAACTTCTATTAATGCCTGAGTGGTTCTTATAACAATATAACCACAAAACTATCTTTGCTTCCTTCATTCTTCCCTTCCTTCCCCTCCTTCCCCTCCTTTCCTTCCTTCCTTCCTTCCTTCCTTCCTTCCTTCCTTCCTTCCTTCCTTCCTTCCTTCCTTTCTTCCTTCCTTCCTTCATTCTTGCTTTCTTACTTTTTTTTTTCTTTTTTGAAAATTGAGCTCTCCTGGAAAGCTGTCAAGTTATAAATTCCCATTCTAATACTTCTTCCAATTAAAATTCTGTTCCAAATGAACCAGCCAATATAGATTACTGGTCTTGAGTATTCAGTCCCCAATGTCATTTCATGGCTCCCTGTTATATTTTAATCCACTAGGTACTGTCCCTATTCCTTTGGATACACATGTTATATAACTATTGATAGCAACAGGATACACTAAGACAGTGAACTTCAATACAACATTCTTGGATTCAACTAATCATAGAAAAGTCACTGGTTGGAAAAAAATTAACAATCTAGAAATTGAATAAAATAATTCTGAATAATAGTTATTTACATAGTATACATTGTGTTTAAGCTTTATAAATTAATAGGAATTATTCAAATTATTTAACAGGATATGAGTATTGTGGGTAAATAAGATGTCATTTTTTATAAGATATTTTAGGGTCTTGGTATTTTGGTACCCACAGAAATGTATACTGAGAGACATAGCATTACATTCACTTTTTTAAAATTAGTATTGTTTTAAGATCATATAACCAATAAAAGAGAGAAAAGAATTCCTTCCCCAGCCTAACATACTCTGAATTCCACATTGATAATTATCATTCAAAATGTTGTCAATGTGCCAGCTTCCACTCCTTAACTCACCTACCATAGTTCTGTGCTTGGCCAAGTTAT
>LR753314.1:1076239-1121239 GCA_902729485.2 Mus minutoides
CCTTCCTTCCTTCCTTCCTTCCTTCCTTCCTTTTCCTCCTTCCTTCCTTTTCCTCCTTCCTTCCTTCCTTCCTTCCTTCCTTCCTTCCTTCCTTCCTTCCTTCCTTCCTTTTTTCCTTCCTTTGAATTCCCTGATTTTTGTAATACTCCTGAAAGATTATTTTAAAATGATTGGCCTACTTAAGAATGAAAATGCAATTATTTGTCTCAAGAACACAGTATGCATTAAATATAATATTTTCCTATTAAATAGTTTCTTTTGTTTACAGAAAACATAGGGCAGAAAAGCTGATCTGAATATACATCTAGTTGCAGAAATGTATTCTTGTTTATAACAAAAATGATGTAAATGAGATATTCTAAATTTAGCAAACGTGATGTGTTATCTTCACCATGTGTTAAAGACTACAAGATTTTAGGAAAGAAACTGAATTTAAATATCATTGAGTACATGTTGGGTGATTTTCCTCCACATCTTATTTGCAAAGTGTTTGAGACTATAAGGACATTGTTGAGTAGATGCAATGTAGAGAATATTGTCCACTGGCTATGCGTTGATACTGCAGTAATGATAGTTCCTGAGCTACTAGTTCCTGAGCTTCCACTGTGTGCTCAACTTACATGGTTTTACTCAACTGGAATACTGTGTACTCTCAGCATCCAGAGAGCTACTAGGCAAATAATATTGTATTGCAAATAAGGAACTTAAATGGTAAATTCGTAAAGACTGAGGTGGGACATAAAACAAAAGAAGGGGAATAGAATCAAACTTAGCTATTGTGATGACTCAGCAGGAAGTCATGTTTATCAACAAAGCTCATGACCTGAGCTCAGTCCCTGGAATTCACACAGAGGCAGAAAGGAGGAACTAACACAAATTGTCCTCTGGCACACAAACACATATGTGGGGTGAGTTTCCTCCACATTTTATTTGCAACGGGTTTGAGAAGATAAGTATGTTTTTTTATTAGGTTTTTGGTTTAAACTTTTATGAATTACTATAATTTAATTATTTTCAGTTTCTGTAAGATTTTAATGTATTTTTAGATGCAATGAAGAAAATATTGTCCACTGGCCATGCATTGATACTGCAGTAATGATATTAACTACTAGTTACTGTGCTTACACACACATATGCGTGCACACACACACACACACACACACACACACACACAGGCACATGCCTGTTCACACAGGCATGAGTCTCACATGCACAAGCACACAGTAAATAATAAATAAATGAATACAAAATCCTCACATAATGAAAGTAGAAAAATAGTAAAAAAAAAAAAAAAGTAAATTTCAACAAAAGTTTATCGTCAGTTTTTTGGTTTTGTCTGGTTTGGTTTGTTGTTGTAGCTGTTTAGGAAACCTCACTATATATAGATATAGATATAGATATAGATATAGATAGAGATAGAGATAGAGATAGAGATAGAGATAGAGATAGATGATAGAGATATATATTATATATATATCAATTGAATATATTGACATATTTGATATATATCAGAGAAAAGTAGGATGACAAATACTTTAAAAACTTACAGAAACTGAAAATAATCAAATTATAGTAATTCATAAAAGTTTAAACCAAAAACCTAATCAAAATATCACAAGATTAAAAGGGGTAGGATAAAGAGAAAGAGTGAAGTGGTACTAGGAAACTCTTTGAGGCTCTTTTATATATTTTTTAAAAATATGTACAGTTGAAAAGTGGATCAACTTTGTACAGTACACAGGAAGATATGGTACATAAATGATTTTGAGACACCTATTGACACAAAATAGCAATAAAAATAGTGAATGTGACATCAGTGAAAGAAGAATCAGGTTGATAGGTTTTTGTAAAGATTGAACAATGTCATCTATAACCCCATTTTCAAGAAAAACTGTGTATTTTTAAATTAAATATAGGTCATCATGCCTATGAGGAGCTTATAGACAGACCAGGAAAGGTGACAGAGACAATCATACAATGGGTTTTTTTTTTTTTTTTAACATAGAGATACTGGTTATGTGTTTTATCATTCTATTTTCTAAGATCTTGTGTCCTATGAGTTTTGACTTTTTTCTCACCACTTATCTAGAAAAAGAACACAGGAAAGCAACAATATTTACAACACATTTATGGTAAAGCCAGGGTTCCTTCCACAGCTTAGCACTGTGGGTGTCATAGCCATGAGTACAGAGCTATGGGATGGTATAAACTAAACTAGTAGACAACTAAGGAGGTAGATGAGCCATGTATACACCCACTTCATTCTATAATCAAATACAACTTAACCTATGGAAAACTATGCCTTTCATTCTTCACTGTAAAACTGATTTTGTTATATACCTAACTTATTTGGAAGATGGACAAATTCCACATATATCTGTCTTTTGTCAAAATATGTTCCTTTAGTCTGAAACCCTACAGGAGGAACAACAATATGAACTAACCAGTAACCCCAGAGCCTGTGTTTCTAGCTGCATATGGAGCAGAAGATGGCCTAAAGGGCCATCATTGGGAGAAGAAGCCCTTGGTCTTATAAAGATTATATGCCCCAGTACAGGGAAATGCCAGGGCCAGGAAGCGGGAGTGGGTGGGTTGGGGAGCAGGGCAGTGGGAGTATATAGGGGACTTTCGGGATAGCATTTGAAATGAAGAAAATATTTAATAAAAAGATAAACAAACAAAAATATTTTCCTTTAATATATGACACCATAATTTATAATTAAAAAAGACACGACTCTAATATTTAATTTTTTTAAAATTTTAAAGAGTTGAAACATTTTGCCAAAGAATAGTAGAAAGTTGCTTTCATGTATTTATATACATGTGTATCAGCTTTTAGTGAAAAAATGCAGAAAGACAAAGAATATTATTACCAAATTATGATGAGAACAATATGTATTTTTTTGAGACAGGAATGTTTTTGATGCATGTTCCCAAAGAAAATGAATAGGTCATATATTATACATTGTTTATTTTATTTCTTAGAATTTAATCTGTTAAGAAATCCTCCAAAGAGATTTTAACATAGCTAATTATAACTTTCTTTTCTATATTTAATTATGTTTCATTCCAAGGAGTAAACAGAGTTCATTCAATTAACCTCATTTTATGATTGGTAAATTACTTAGAATCACTAAGGCAGAAGAAGTGTAAAAGGAGGTGAAAATGGGGAGGAACTCTAGAGTCCACAGTCTTTTTCAAAGCATAGCAAGTTACTCTTTTAACACTATAAAATGATGTCAACATTTCATTAACATCTTTCTTTGTGAGCACAATAGAAAATCCTGTGTATTTGATATACTCAAGGTCTGAACTGTGCAGTAACGATGTATATAATTCACTTGGCTTCTCATACTGACAACTTGAATTTTCTTAATATATAGTTGCTTAGATATGTGAATTATTAATTATTAATACTTACTATGCCAATGAGCACTAATCAATTATAAAGAGATACAGAAATTAAGACCAAGAGAAAAAGCCAACCCTAGACTTTTAATATGGAGGCTCTACTAAGTGAGTTTTTTCAAACATATTTCATTTGCATAATACCATCAATATGTACATCTGTGCTTGCTTCTTATGTTTCTAACAAAATAGTTTGTGAGTATACAAATGCTGTCAGCCAGTAAAAAGCAATACTCATCATAGTTCTGTAGTCCTTGACTTAAAGTGCTTATTAGGGTTCTTTAAATTATTGTACCTTATAAAATATTTAGTACTCACTCTCTTGGCTTTTGAAAGAACTTGAAGCACACTACAAAACATCTTTAGAATTTTTTCATAGTTTGAATACCAATAACTTCATACTGAACCATAAAATTATAATGATCCCCAAAGCAAAATATCCACCTGGGAAATAGCCTAAGTCCATCAGCTGTGACATAGTATTACTAACAGGGATACAGATTCACCAACAAACTTGGAGTCTGGAATTACTCAATGAGAAGTTTATCCCAAGCAAATAAGATTTGTAGATTATAAAAATGCCTATTCTGATTATTTTTTAAATCACTCAGAAAAAGAGTTACCTTCCCTAGGCTGAACTTTTACCAAGAGAAAAGCAAGAAAAGAATAAGAATGTACTGCTGACAAATAGAAATTTAAACAGGAGGATGGAATTAATCACAGTACCGAAATTAAAATAACCATTTACTTATAGCTGTCAATCAAATGTTACTATCAGGTGTTATGTGGAAATAGAGAGGAAACAGATCTTCAATTGATGCTCTTCAGAAATAATGAGCTTGTTTCTCAACCCCCAACAACAGAGAAAGGTCATTGACTAGTATCATTGAGTGTCCCATTTCATTGTTCAAAGCTGGGAGAAATGGGGAAGCTAGGTCGATAGTGTGAGAAATTAAAAACAAATGTGTTCTATTTTTTTCCAGGATCTTTGGTTATAAGTAGTTTTCTTTTCTGTGCCCTTGAGCATTCATAAGAGAGAGGCACCTATTCTGAGAACTTATATTATATGTGGTTAGCTCAACAAATTGAACAAAAATGTAGCTAAAATATCCCAGCTAGGATATGAACCCTTTTTTGATTTGAGTACAGTGGGAGCACTATGTATATTAAAAAAATCTATAACTCAAAAGATCTATTCCACATACAGAAGACTGAAAAACCCTGAAAACTCATGCTCTTCCCTTGATCAGAATAAACTACATATGAATACTGTTTCACAAAACGAGTCTACCAGTGATACTTCTGATTTCTTGTATCATATCAGCACTATACTAAACACAGGGGAGAATGCAGAAAAAAATATCAAACAGAGTGTCTATATTGTAAAGAGCTGAAATTAATGTATAAGTTTTTATTAGTACACAGTATTCCATAAAAGTATTGATTGTATACAATGTGAATGCTATCTGTATACAGGAAGACAAGGTAGATTTCTCCCAATGACCAACCACTGGAGTATGGAGAATTGTTAGGATAGCAGAATCTCAAACTCTGTCGAAGATCCCTCCTCTCTCTCCTCCCTCTCCTCCCCCTCCTCCCGCTCCTCCCCCTCTTTCCCCTTTTCCCCCTCCTCCCCAGAAGGCCATTGAACCTTCCCTTATCAAATGCTAATGCTAAGTGCTTCCTCATTTTTTAATTGGATATTTTATATATTTACATTTCAAATGCAATGCCCTTTGCTAGTTTCCCTTCCAGAAACCCTATATACCACCCTCCCTCTCCCTGCTTCCATTAGGGTGCTCCCCTAACCACCTACCCACTCCTGCCTCCCTGCCTTGGCATTACCCTACACTGGGACATCAAGCCTTCCCAGGACCAAAGTACTCTTCTCCCATTGATGTCCCACAAGGTCATCCTCTGCTACATATGCAGATGGAGCCATGGGGCCCTCCATGTGTACTCTTTGGTTGGTTGTTTAGTCCCTGGGAGATCTGCGGGGCCTGGTTGGCTGATATTGTTGTTCTTCCTACAGGTTGCAACCCCTCCAGCTCCAACTCCTTTCTCCCTTTCTTCAACTCCTTCATTGGGCACCCCATGCTCAGAAAAATGGTTGGCTATGAACATTGCCCTCTGTATTTATCAGCTTCTGGTATAGACTCTCAGGAGACAGATATATAAGCAAGCACTTCTTGGTATCTACAACAGTAGTTTGGTCCTTGGTGTCTGTATATGGGTTGGAGCCCCAAGTGGGGCAGTCTCTTGATGGCTTTTCCTTCTGTCGCTGCTCCACACTTTGTCTCCATATTTCCTGCAGTGAGAATTTTGTTCCTCTTTCTAAAAAGAACTGAAGCCTCCACACTTTGGTCATCCTTCTCTTAAGCTTCATGTGGTCAGTGAGTTGTATCATGGGTATTCAGAGGTTTGGGGCTAGTAGCCACTTATCAATGATTCCATACCATGTGTCTTCTTTTGTGATTGCATTACCTTACTCAGAATGATATTTTCTAGTTCTGTCCATTTGTCTAAGAATTTCATGAAGTCATTGTTTTTAATAGCTCCATTGTGTAAATGTACATTTTCTCTATTGTCTGTTCCTCTGTTGAAGGACATCTGGGTAAATTCCAGCTTCAGGCTATTATAAATAAAGCTGCTATGAAAATAGTGGAGCATGTGTCCTTGTTAAATTTTGGAGCTTCTTTTGGGTATATTCCCAGGAGTGATAGTGCTGGGTACTCAGGTAGTATTATGTCCAGTTTTCTGAGAAACTGCCAGACTTATTACCACAGTGGTTGTACAAGTTTGCAATCCAATCAACAAAGGAGGAGTGCTCCTCTTTCTCTACATTCTCACCAGCATCTGCTGTCACCTGAATATTTCACCTTAGCCATTCTAACTGGTGTGAGGTGGAATCTCAGGAATGTCTTGATTTGCATTTCCCTGATGACTAAGGATGTTGAACATTCCTTTAGGTGCTTCTCAGCCATTTGGTAGTCCTTAGTTGAGAATTCTTTGTTTAGATCTGTACAATATTTTCTATAGAATTATTTGGTTCTCTGGAGTCTAACTTCTTGAGTTCTTTGTATATATTGGATATTAGCACTCTATCAGATGTAGAGCTGGTAAAGATCTTTTTCCAATCTATTGGTTTTCATTTGTTCTATTGACAGTGTCCTTTTCCTTTCAGAAGCTTTGAAATTTTGTGAGGTTCCATTTGTCAATTGTTGATCTTTGAGCATAAGCCATTGTTGTTCTGGTCAGGAAATTTTCCACTGTGTCCATGTGTTCAAAGCTTTCCCCACTTTTTCTTCTATTAGATTCAGTGGAGGTCCTTGATCAACTTGGACTTGAGCTTTGTACAGGGAGAGGATTGATTTGTTCCATTTCAATGGATTGATTTGCATTCTTCTACATGCAACCTGCCAGTTGAACTAGCAGCATTTGTTGAAAATGCTGTCTTTTTTCCTTCGTTTAGCTCCTTTTTCAAAGATCAAGTGACCATAGGTTTCTGGGTTCATTTCTGGGTCTTAAATTTTATTCCATTGATCTACCTGTCTGTCACTGTACCAATATCATGCAATTTTTCATAACTATTGCTCGGTTGTACAGCCTAAAATCAGGGATGGTGATTCCCCCCCAGAAGTACTTTTATTGTTGAAAATAATTTTCACTATTATGGGTTTTTTGTAATTCCAAGTGAATTTGAGAATTACTCTTTGTAACTCTAAGAAAAATTGAGTTAGAATTTTGATGAGGATTGCACTGAATATGTAGATTGCTTTCAGTACAATGGCCATTTTTTACTATATTAATTCTGCCAATCTGCAAGCATGGAAGATCTTTATACCTTTTGAGGTCTTCAATTTCTTTCTCAGAGACTTGAAGTTTTTCTCATACAGATCTCTTGCTTATTTGGTTAGAGTCACACCAAGATACTTTTTATTTTTTGTGACTACTGTGACAGGTGTCATTTCTCTAATTTCTTTCTCAGCCTATTTATCCTTTGGGTATAGGAAGGCTACTGATTTGTTTGAGTTAATTTTAGATTTGTCAACTTTGCTGAAGTTGTTGTAGAGCTACAGGAGTTCTCAGATGGAGTTTTTGGGGTCACTTTAGTATACTATCATATCATCTGCAAATTGTGATATGTTGATTTCTTCCTTTTCAATTTGTATCCCTTTGACCTCCTTTTGTTCTCTAATTGCTTTAGCTAGAACTTCAAGTACTATATTGTATAGATAGTGAGAGAGTGGGCAGCCTTGTCTAGTCCCTGATTTCAGTGGGATTGCTTCAAATTTCTCTCCATTTAATTTGATGTTGGCTACTTGCTTGCTCTATGTTGCTTTTACTATGTTTAGGTATGGGTCTTGAATTCCTGATCTTTCCAAGAATTTTACCATAAAGAAGTATTGGATTTTGTTAAATGGTTTCTTAGCATCTAATGAAGTTATGTTTTTTTTTTCCTTTGAGTTTATTTATATAATGGATTTTGTTGATGGATTTCCATATATTGAACCATCCCTGAATTCCTGGGATGAAGCCTACTTGATCATGATGGATGATTGTTTTGATGTGCCATATATGTATGTATTTCTCATAGGTTGGATCTATATTGCTCTTTTTCAAACTGTCTATTGAGTTTAATGCATTATAACCATTAATTAATAATTTATAACTCAACAAAATCATTTTTCTTAATTTAATTTCGATTAAAATTTCTCTTACATTTAAGAAAATTAAATGAAAATTTGAGGGAATACATTTCTAAGCTAAAATATACCAACATGCAATGAGGTTGGATGTACACGTTATCCTCAGTTCCTACCAACTTTCCTGTTTTGTCAAATTACACATGGTAGGTACTCAATGAATGATGGCTTGATAAACAAGTGAATCACAACACTTAGGTTCACATACAGCTAAGCACTTTGTATGTTTGATTTTACTACTAGTTTCCAGATATCAGAATCAGGTTAAGCACTAGTTAAGCACATACAATATGCATATTTTAAATAACAGACTTAGGGGTATATTTCAGACTTAACTATTTAAAATATAACTAGAAACTCTATAGTTCATCATTTATTTTCAATCTTAAATTTGCATTTATTTTCAACAAGCTCCCAAAGAGTTCTGATAGCCAGGGTCCTTGTGTTGAATGAGGTAGAAGACTGTGGTAGTTTTACAATTTCCCTAGGAAATTCTAATGAAAGTTTAGTCAAACTATTTAATTCAAGGTTTCCTCTGGATTTATTTCACATGATTCTGATTTAGTTAAGCCAGATCAGAATCAGTATATTAGTTTCTGTTTGTTTAAATGTGTAACCAGAGGGGCTGGTGAGATGGCTCAGCGGGTAAGAGCACCCGACTGCTCTTCCGAAGGTGATAAGTTCAAATCCCAGCATCCACATGGTGGCTCACAACCATCCGTAACGAGATCTGGCGCCCTCTTCTGGAGTGTCTGAAGACAGCTACAGTGTACTTACATATAATAAATAAAATAAATCTTTAAAAAAAATCTCAAAAAAAAAAAAAAAATGTGTAACCAGAATTATTATCTAGAATTATTATTGTGTTCACAAATCTACTCCTCTGAAATGGCAGAAGATGCAGTATACCTGATCCTCAATGCAATGCTCATGTATTTTTGGAAATATGATTCTTTTACCCCAGAGACAAAACAGAATCTCTAGATAACTCTACCATCAAGATTAATTTCTAATGTGGAAACTTCCAGGAATATAAAATAATCACTAATTCCAATATTTCTAAAAATTATGTCAGATGAATATCTATATTATAAAATGAAAGTACAAAACATGACTCAAGTACTAGCAGGATTCACTGGTGATATTTTCTAGGCCTTAACAAATCCTTGCCCGAGTGATTCCAGAAAATTCTTCCATACAGTTTCTATACAACCAATTTGTCCTATGTGGAGCCTGCACATTTTTGTTGTTGTTGTTGTTTTGTTTTTTGTTTTGTTTTGTTTTGTTTTGTTTTGTTTTTTTAGTGACAGGGTTTCTCTGTGTAGCCCTGGCTATCCTGGAACTCAATTTGTAGACCAGGCTGGCCTCGAACTTAGAAATGCGCCTGCCTCTGCTTCTCAAGTGCTGGGATTAAAAGCGTGCGCCACCATGCCTGGTTTGAGCCTGCACACTTTTGACTTCCTTCTAATATTTATAGAACATACAATGTTCTTATTGTTTTCCAATTCTCTTCTGAAATTCTAGCATGATTAATAAAATAATTTTCTTATACATACATTTTTATCAGTCTCTTGAACTGTGATGTACAATACTTTTCTAAAAATTGATAGTCACTTTTTTTATTATGAGTGGAAAATTTAGAACCAGTGAACCACTTGTGCCATGGCAGCACTTCCAGCATCAGGTACCAAGTGCTAAAGGGTAAGAATTTCAGCTGAGGTCTCAGCCACTAGATGCCGCTGATATGTCTAGAGGCCTAGGAAGTGAATTCTACAGAACTATAAAAGGCTTGCTCTTGGAAAATAAAATGCTGTTACTATGGTGACCAGCAGAGATTATGGATAATGAGAGTACCATGTTTTCCACTCTCTGAGGAGCTATTGTTCTCCACATATTGCTCTATGCTGAACATTACTGACCTTCAAAATGTATCAAAATCATTGGTTCTTTTCTTTCTAAAATAAAGGATATTTTATTCAGTACCTTTGTGTGAGTGAGCAGCTGTGCACAACAGTTAATCACATATTCAAACAAATACACAATATGGAAAAAACTATTATTCAATATAATTCTTCACACATTGATACAGAAAACTGATCCATTGATCAAAACTACATGATATAATAGTTTCCAGAACTTTATGTGATCTTGTAGTCTTTACATTTTCCCTCTACCAGGATAAGAGAAATAAAAAATTATCCCAAAACATATCCTTTCCTCAGTAGCACTAAACATCTACCTAGAATTAGCTGTAGGCAAGCACATGCTTCCATTGAGAATGGAATACAAAAATTTGCCACTGTAGTTAGAGAAAAATTATGAAACATAAACTAGTACGTTGTTTCTAAAATTAGAAGTAGAGAGGAAAAACTATAAAGAAACAAAACTTTTATATAAAAAAAGATTATAATGCATTGAGAGGTATTAAAAGGACAATTTAGATTTTATTGTTCAGTAATTAGCTGTTGATTTTACTGAATATTTAATTATTATCCTCACAAGAAATTTGAAATTAATATTCAAATTTACAACATTTAGAAAACTAAATAAAAAGGATATATTCAATAGATGTTGTGATGTTTTATAAGTTCATCACACAAAAATTATCCCCCCCCAAATAATTGCTTGATCATGGATAGCCTAAGGAAATAAAAGTTAATTAATACTTCTTAAAATTGAAGCTGAGGAAGAATTAATGACCAATATTTCATGTCAAAAGATTTTGTATAATAACTAATGAGTTGAAAGAGTAATTAATATGTCAGTTTTCACAATACATGATGGGATTTCATTATTCTGTAACACTACATTCCATCATTCCTTTTAAAAAATATCATGATCTTCTTTAACCTAAAATGAATTTGATATTTCCTCTCCTTGGGCCTCATTTTTAGAGGCCTTAAGAGAGACAGTAAAAACAAAGCAATGTAGTGTGGTTTTTGTAACAATAGTTATTAAAAAAATGTAACATGGGGTTGACAAAAATATCTGGAAATACATGTCAAAGATTTTTAGGATATTGTAGTTAGGATATTTAGATTAAGATTGTGTATGCTAGTGTATGTATATGATATGTGGGCAGGCATGAAAACATATCATCAGACATGGTGTTCTTACATGATCCTATTTTCACACAGAGATTTTCTTGTAAGAATACTACTAAAAGTATACTGGGGTCCTTTATATTCTGTCTTTTTTTACGTTTTTTTTTTAATTTTGATTTTTTATTAGATATTTTCTTAATTTACATTTCAAATGCTATCCTGAAAGTTCCCTATTACCCCCCCCCCTGCTCCCCTACCCACCCACTCCTACTTCTTGGCCCTGGCATTCTCCTGAATTGGGACATATAAAGTTTGCAATACCGAGAGGGTTCTCTTCCCAATGATGGCCGACTAGGCCATCTTCTGCTACATATGTAGCTAGACACAAGAACTCTGGGGGTTCTGCTTAGTTCATATTGTTGTTCATATCATACTGTGAGATATCTATAGTTTTAATATCAGCATATGCTGGTAGAGAAGACCAAATTTATAACACAGCCATTAGTGCCAGAAAGTGCTTAACAGACCTCAAACTTTGTGCATTGTTCTACTTTCCTTCTCCTTTGATTGATAGGAAGATGTGAAGTTACATTAAATTTTTACTGTATGATTCTGCCCTGCCGAAATAAAATGGAGTCCATTTACTGAGAGGTAGGATAGACTAGTGACCTAAAGAATATATAGGTTTTCTAATGGCATCCTGATAACCTCTTGTCTTTGGACACAAATGTACGTTGCACATATAATGACAAGGTTCATATTGACATTTGAACCTACAATAATGAAACTACATCATTATTGTGTATACATTGTCATGGGTTGTTCTATGAGAAATTTTGGAAAAAAAGAAAACTTTTGGAAAATATTGTATTTTAATAATCCCAGATTTATAATTTACAAAGGAATTAATGTAAAAACTTGTACTTTTCTCTTATGCTTTATACAATTACATAAATGAAGAAATGAACAGAATTTTATGGCTTTATAAATGTTTAGAACAAATATAAATATCCCCAGTGCCTTTAACTACACTAACAGTTTAATCCCATGACCTTTCAAACTCTTAACATATATTCTCATTAGATTCTTTTCCAATATTAGGCCGAAAGTAGAATACCAAAACTTCTAAAGTTTCAAATGATAAAAAAAAAAAAAAAAAATAGTTTTCAAAAGATTAAAAAAATCCTCAGCCAATGGTACATTCATCCATTTGTCATGCATGAAGACTTGCCAAATTCTAGGCATCATGCTTCCTCTAAGCATTACATAGTCCCCTGGACTTACAGTGATACTAGGTGACAGTGGAGGTCAGACTGAATCCAAAGGAGTATTTATCAAGCTTGTTCAAATACTTCCTGAATATAGAGTCCTTTATATTAGAATTTAAAGAAGAATTCAGAGTATTCAAAATGCATGCTTTATAAATTCTATATTGATGAGTTCTAATATGGATGCCAACATAATTTTCTTTCAGTTTTCAGAGAAAGCACTGAATTGTTGATATGAAGAAAGAGCTTTGAAACCACATCTACAACCGCCTTTTGCCAATAGCATAAAGTCTTTCTGAATCAAAAATTAAACATGTTCAACACAGAAGCTATTCCTTTCATTTTCTGCTTTTACTTATTCATGCAATATCACTTTATCTTGGTTCCATAATGTATTTTTTTCTTTCAAATACGCTCACAAATACCTTTTTCCCACAGCATTCCATTTTGTAACAGTACTCATTTGCCATTTCAATTTAACTCTACAATAAATTTCTATTCATTCCTATTCTTCTATTTAATTGAAAAAATATTAGTATAATAAATTCTGATTATGGCTACTGCTCCCAAAACTTCTCCCAGACCTTCCCCAATTCCCGTACCATCCACCATTTCTTGTTCTACCTTAATAGGATATAAACAGACATCTAAATTAATAATAATAATAATAATAATAATAATAATAATAATAATAGATTAAATTAATTAGTATAAAAACAAACAGACCTAAATTAGACAAATAAACAGAAAAAAAAGAGTCAAAGAAAAAGATCAAAAACCACATATAGAAGTGGAGATACATATTTGCATATATAGAAATCCTATATAAATACAAAACCAGAAACCATAACATATATAAAAATGGCCTATAATGAAGTGAAAGGGGCCTGAGAAAGAATTAGATACAATTAACCTTCAAAATTGTCATTGAGTTCACTTTGCATTGGTCATCGCCTGCAGGGCACAGGACCTGGCCTTACAAGTTGTTTGTTAACATAGACTCTGGTGGGCAAAACTTAATTTTCATTTGAAATTGGTTATTAATTGGAGTTAGATTCTAGGTCAAGGATTGGGCTTGTGTCCCATTTTGGTTTCAGTGTAGGGCATGCATAGTCCTGTTTATGCATGCCAGCACAGTTTTTATGAATTCATATACATATCAGTCCTGTTCTGTTTAGAAGGCCTTGATTCCTTGATGGCTTCCATGCCCTTTGGCATTTAAAGTCTTTCTGCCTCCTCTTCTTCAGGGTTTCTTGATCACTGAGGGAAAAGAATTTATGAAAACATCCATTTGTGACAAGTCTTCTAAGAACTATCACTCTGCACATTGTACAGTTGTGGATCTTTGTATTAGTTTCCATCTACTTTACTAAGAAGTGTCTGGTGACTGCAAGTGAGGCACTGATCTATGTCCTTTACACAGTGCTGTTAGAAGTCGTTTTCTTGCTATGTTCCTTTTGCAAAAGCATAGCATTTGCTTGCCCCCTAGGTCACTGGCCAGTCTATTCTTGGATTCTTGGCCATCTGAGCAGTGTCAGGGATGGGTTCTTAATAAAGTAGGCCTTTAATCCAATCAGATATTGGCTGGTTAGTCCCATAAGCTTTGTGCCACTATTGCATCTTTCATGTGGGTCATCATCTTTGTAGTTAGGTTGGTGTTTACCTCTCTCTTCTGGTAGCATACAGAATGCCTTCCTGTATCATGAACACTAGTAGTCTCTAAGTAGGCAACAATTTAGCTTGTCCATGTCTAATGAATTGTGTGGGTGTTGTCTTTGGCAATAAGGCTGTACCATCAGTTTGTAGAGAACAGCCAATGTCTGTGGTAAGAACATAGGTTGTTTGCAGGTTCCCATGGGCCACTTTGGGAAAACAAACAAACAAACAAACAAACAAACAAAAAACTGATTAGGTGTAACTAATTCCTGGAATTCAAGGCTTCATTTCATGACAAAAGATGCACAGAGAGGGTACCATCCCTCCCATTATTTGGCAGTTCCATTTATATCACCTTCATATCTTTGTATATTTTACAAGGCTTACACTATCTTAGGTCTCCATTCAACCACTCAGATGTTAGTCTTAGCTTTCACTGTTCTTTTACGGATCCGAATTTCATTGCATCTTAGATTACTGGCCTTCAAATTTATCCTCCATTTACATATCCAGCATTGAACTCATTGAACTATAAATGTAAGCACAATATCTACTTAAAAAAATCTTTATTCATTTTAGCCTAGATGATAAAGCCCTGGTGTTCACGGTCTTCCATAAAACTGCTGTATGTCCATTCCTTATCTTCCAAATACTTTCATATCCAGAACAAGCTTTCCAAATCTACAAGATTGTTGTCAATGCAAGAATTCTCAAACATAATATCAGCAAGAATACCTTTATCTCACAGCCAATCTAAGTTTTTACTTTAGAAATTACTACTTTTGTTAATTGTATGAGGTGAAACCAATGGACTTGGTTTATTGAAATTAAATTTTATACATCCAAATCTTGCAGCAATATCCATACCTCAAATATATCACAGATATACTAAAAGGCATATAATCTTTACAAAACCTGGTAAATGGAGTGATTAGTTGCATATTTAATGCTTTCATTGTTAATAGACAAAATGAATAAATCCATATTTTAATATTTTAAAAACTAATATAGATACTTCATATATGAGATAAATTACAAAAAAGTCATACTACTTCTCTCTTAAGCCTTCTCCATCCGATTTTCTTAATATGAACTATATATGAACTTAATATGAACTATAACAGATCATACAATGTGTTAACATTATATTTCCAAATTATTACTTTGCTCATAGAATTCTGTCAATGACCTCTCAATATATTTTTGTACTTAATATGCTTAATCTGAACATAAATCAAACATATGTTTGGTGTGAAGCAGAAGGAAGCTTCATGTATATACAGTTAATAAAGTTTATAGGTTATCTTTGGAACAACCAAAATTATTTCTATCCCAAAATATTTTTATAATAAAAACAAATATATAAATGAAATATTCTGTCACATTTATTTTTCTTTTATTATTACTCATTTGAATCAATAATGATATTAAATATTGTTTTAATCCTCTTAGACTCTAAAAAAGCCTGTCAATTAAAGATGACTGTTTGATAAGTAATTTTTCCTGGTGAAATTACATTAATAAAAATTTTATTCTTTGATAATTTTGATATGACATTCGAAAATATCTGTGAAAAATCTTTGAGAATTGTAATCAAGATGATATATAGTTATACTTAAGCATACTATTCCCTAACAAATAGTAATGATATTTATTGTTTGAAAAATACATGCATGCATGCATGTGTTTTGATCAAATCCACCTTCATACCTTTTCATTCAGTACTTCCCCTATTGTCCCCATGCACTCTTCTTTCCAATCTTCAAAAACTGTCTGTTTCCTTTTTATCCACCTGTATGTATGGTGGACCATCTTCTGCCCCACGGATAGGTTCTCAGGGACCACAATCCTGAATGAAATTGACTCTCTCCGTTCTGACAGACTCATTGGCTAAGGGCCTTCCCTAATCCATGCTGGAACTGTGACCTGCTAATTTTTCTCAAAGACCTCACCCATGTAGCCATGGTTGGTGTGAGTTCACTGTGCAAGGGAAACATTGCTCTACCTCCTCTTCCAATAAGGTCTTTCTAAATATCCTAGATTGACCATGCACTTCATAATACAATCGTGACTTTGAACTTTCATTCTGCTAGTTTCAGCCTCTGAAATAAGCAGGATTATAGTTCTCAAAAATGCCTGCTTTCTGAATTATCTTCAAGAATAAAGTCTCTAAGGTATCAACATACAGTGATAGTTGCTTTGTTGTACAATCACATAAAAAAGTAGACATACAAGAAGGAAAGACACAGACAAACCTACTTTCTGAAGTCAATCTCATCAGATGAAGTGTCATGGAACAGCCATCTCCAAGTTATTACTTGCAGTATCATTGCCATGAGATTGGAGGAAATGAACATTCAAATAATATTTTCTGTGGTCAAATTTTCTTTCAATCTACTAAATATGAATTCATAGATTTTCAATAGTCAGAATAGTTCTTAGTTTTTCATTTTATTTTTTAACTTTTTGAAAATATACTGTAATCATATCATTTTCTACTTCCCTTTCCTCCATCCAATGTACTGCCCAACCTAGTTCTTATTGAAATTTTTGACTTCTTTTCCCTTATCTGTTGTGGAATTTTCTGTTTTTTAATAGTAATTAAGTGATTCAAACTTTTGGAATACTTGGCATCTTAGTTAAATATGCATCCATATAAAAATCTCCTGTATGTATAATTATTACATCCTGAAAATATTACTCAAGAAAAGTGACTATAAATTCTGTGCAGCTTTTTCTCTGCCAAAATGATACATTAAATATTTAATTAGTATGTGATCAAATAAGTTAAAATAGCTCATTATAAAAATATTGCTAGATTTTTAGAAACACTGGGAAATGAAAGAGCATATAGTATAACTTCTCATCTTAAAAATAACAAAGTATTTTTAATTGCATAGGCTTATGTTTTCATATACAAAAATAGCTATTTAGGTTAAATGTAGTTTCTAACAAAAATTAAAGTATTTTACTAATATCTCAGGAAATATATTTGTATACTTCTTTTCTCTAAGATATTTTTGTTTCAAATGAAATATTAGGAAAAGAAAAGAGATTAAATACAAAATGAAGCCTTTGTGAAAGCTAGGTGAAATCAGGCAGTGGTGGTGCATGCCTTTAATCTTAGCACTTGGGCAGCAGAGGTAGGTGGATTTCTGAGTTTGAGGCCAGCCTGGTCTACAGAGTGAGTTCCAGGACAACCAGGGTTACACAGGGAAACCCTGTCTTGAAAAACTAAAAGAAAAAATAATAAATAAATGAAAAGAAAGCTAGGTGATATTTCACCTAGCTTTTATACATGTGGTAATTACTGTTTATTGCTGTTTTCTGTATATTTATCATATTAGTTTATCATATTAGATACCAGACTATCTCAAATTCAAATAAGGCTTTGAATGGGTTTGGATAGGAAACTTAAAATTCAATGTTGAAGTAAATCTCCTATGCTGATGATGCAAGCTGCAGGTGTCAGGACTGAAATGGCTGTATAAATCTACTGGAAAGCTGCACATGCTTCATGGTGTTTTGTGTCCTAAAAATTTTGTTTATTTCTTAATATCAGACCATTGTTGTCTAAAAGAGACATTTTTTTTACACATTCAGATATTGCTTGTAAACGATAATTCTAGATATACTTAGATGGAATTTTCTCAAAGTGAAATAAGAGGATATTCTTCATATGCACAAAGATCTCTCAAGACAGTAATCAGAGACTGGATTTGTGGGGAGCGGCCGTGGCCGCATGGGCCAAAGATGGCGCCCTGGCTCTGTGCTAAAGCCCGGTAACCTCGCTTGTTTACCTCAGTCTCAATCATGCACACGTGTACCTGGTTCGAGAGGTTAGTGCAAAATCTCTTGAGACCATTCTGTCAGCCAATCCTGCATGCTGCCTTGGATGTGTGCGTCTATGATTAGGTGGTGTGAGGTGACGTGAGTGAATGGGAGAGGATAAGTGTGAACAGTCCCAGAGGATGGGAGATTGATAGAGAGATGATGATGATGATGATGATGATGATGATGATGATGATGATGATGATTGGAGAGACTGAAGACTGACTGATTGAGAACTGACTGAAGCTGGGGAAGCTGCTAGAAATCTCCTAATAAAGAGAAGAGGCTGCAGCTGCTCTGAAACTGCTTTTTGGAGTTGGTGTCGTTTATTCCCACTCTCTGCTGGTCAGAGATTGGGCTGCAACATGGATTCCCATCTAAGAACGTACATTTCTTATGAAGACTTTCTTTCAAATACAGCAACACCATTGTCAGTGCTTTCTCAAGGAATCTGTCCTCTATATTATTTATGATTTACCATTTTCCATGTAAGAACATTTTTGTTGGACTAGAGAGTTGTCATGTAAGAATCATTGATTAAATCTTTGTATTTTTACCTCAGATCTAATATACTAATTCCTAAGAAGCTTGGAGTATGAAAAATGACAGTTTGCATATCCCATCATACAAGTTAGAACACAGGCCATTGTAACTACTCTTTAACAATTTTCTGGCCAACTATCTTATTTGTAAGATCATGAAGTGCCACATAAAGTTGTGATGGAGATTAAGGCAATAAAAGCATGTAAAGAGTTTACCCAACCTGAGACTCAGAGAAAACAAAAGTTCACCATCTTAATACTGTCTCTTTAATTATGTTTAGTTTTAACCTTCTAGTGCTGGCCAAAGCATGCTGTGTTCTGCATAAGTGGATGTTTGGACCCTGGAACTATAGTTATACAAGACTGAAAGCCATCATGTGGGTGCTGAGATATGAACCAAATTCTTTGCAAGAACAGCTAGCACTCTCAACTGCTGAACCATCTCTCCAATCTAATACCTTTGTGTTAATGTAGTAATTAAAACAAATATAATAAAAAGGCCATCACAAAAAGAATTCAAAAAATAGACTTCTCAAGCTGGGCGTGGTGGCACACGCCTTTAATCCCAGCACTTGGGAGGTGGATTTCTGAGTTCAAGGCCAGCCTGGTCTACAAAGTGAGTTCCACGACAGCCAAGGCTACACAGAGAAACCTTGTCTCGAAAAACAAAACAAAACAAAACAAAAACAAAAACAAAAAAAAATAGACATCTCTCTTTTGCCTCTCAGAAAAAGTGACATGAGTTACTCACTGTAGAAAACTTACTAACATATTTCAATGAGTTGTAAAGTATATTATTGGGAGTTACATTTTTATGGAAAGAAAATCTTTTTTTTTTCCTGCCATCACTTGGGTGGCAGAGACAAGATTTCTGAGTTCGAGGCCAGCCTTGTCTACAGAGTTCCAGGACACCCAGGGCTATACAGAGAAACAGTCTCTAAAAACCAAACCAAGCCAAACCAAACCAAACAAAACAAAACCAAAAAAACAAAACAAAAACAAAAACAACAACAACAACAACAAAAAATGTGGTTGCCTTGATTTGGACAAAAATCATTTCATTGTCCTCAGGTTTCTAGAGGCTAACATGTACCCCTTCTTAGTAGTAAATCTGCTTCTTCTATAAGAAGTTAATCAAATCTACACAGTCCTTTAAAATAAAATATTCACAGATATTCTATTAGAAAATGTTTAAGCCTCCCCTGAAAGTGTGCCCACTAATCTCTCTTGTGCATTTCCAAATTTTGAGCTACCTAAGCATAGCTTCCATTCCAAATTCTCTATAACAGCTTCTCAACAATAACTTCCAAGATTTCATTGGTGCCAAAAATCCTAACCTTGACATTTTGCATATATCAAATGCATGTCTTCTTAGACATGATTTAATCATGCATTTTTCTTATGTGTTCTCCTAATAGTTTTTTTTGAACACTGCATGTAGCAGTATATGACATCACTTGTTTTGAGTGTTATTCATACTGTGTCTCTTAATTCTTTCTCTGAATAAAGTAAATGCATTTCCATTACTGAATTGTCACAATGGTTAAATGAAGTAATGGACAGAATTTTATAAATGTTTTTGGAACATGATTATCATAAGTATCTTCCTTCATTGTAATTACCTGAAGAGATGAAAGGCTTTGGTTGCTTGTATTTCAGAGAGGAAAGGGGAAGGAACATAAATAAATTATATTAATAATTTCAATAATAACAAGAGATGTAATGATGAGGTAGAATTGAGAGATGAGATTGAGGTTGTGGTTCAAAAATCATGAGATGTTTATTAGTTTTATAGTATAAATTTTCTTCCTTTAATTAGATGACTTCATTCTTTTTACTTACAAGATTTAGTTACAAGACACATGAAAACAAATCACTTTTCTTCTCAAATAATAATACTGAGGAGACTGCTCAATAGGCAAGAATCCAACCACAAAGAAATGTGCCCATACCCTTAGTGTAAACTTAGAATATTCAAAACCTTTGTTATAAGTGTTCTTTAACACTTCAACCTCCCTTCTAGCCCACATAGCAGAGGTAAGGGGAAAGAAAACTCAATAGGAAATGGAAGTTGTGGACATGTTTAGAAGTTGTTCTTGGGCAGAACCCAATTTTTGTTGTCAGCATATCAGCAGTTCAGGCTAATTGGCAAGCCCCAAACATGAATCAATAGTGGCAGCTGATACAGAGAAAATGCCAAGTTCCAACAAATTGCCATGGCTCCTGAAAGTGGGAAGTTACAGGCAGATTATGACAAATTCTTTGGCATGTTACTCTCTATGAAGTCACAATAGCCAAAGATAAGTGGTGAGGTGCAAACTGAACCAGTGCAAGAGCCTTGTCACTCTGTCTTTGGGATTGTATTTATATTCATTTTAAATATCACATGTCTTCTCACATACATGCTTCAGCAAAACATCTTCTCACCTACCTGCTTCATATGACATAACTGATCGTCCAAAGAAACCAGAAATTTCCACTTCACCTGAGTATCCAGGTTAAAGAAAATCCAAGTATGTCCAGATGAACCAGTAACACCAGTGTTGTAGTAGGCAGATGTGTAAGACTCATGGAAGCTATATGGCTCCTATATCACTTACAGATTATTTCCCGAGATAATGAGATACTACATGAAAAAACAGGACAAATGGTATGCCTACCTTCTCTATATACATACATGTGGTAAACTAAGCATCTATACTAAAAGCATGAAATTACTAACAGCAACATTTCAGCCTTACAAAATAACTGAGTGATATCATAGTACATTAAAATTATAATCCTACAATGGTTTACAACATAATTAATATGTAAAATATATTTATATGATTCCACAATTTGAAATTTAAACCCAGGTTAGAAATTATTTTATTCTACAAGTAATTTAACCAATCACATTTTTCATTGAAAAAGACTTATACTATAAAGGGGAAAATCAGAATATTGAGATGGGCACTTTTAGCTTGCCACTAAACATAACAGAAGCTTATGGGGATAATAGGCTAGACACGGAAAAATAGAAGTCACAAGAAATCATACTTAAAACACTTACACTTAACTTGAAAAATTACTGAAACTCTTTCCAGTTCATGGATTAGATTCACATTTGAGTGTCTTAGAGCCAATTATATAAAGTGAGTTGACTCATGAACTGAAAGGAGTAGCTTCTAAAGTAGGGCACCTTTCAGTTACAACTGTGGCTTTGAAAATTAACAGGATATAAATTTCCAGTGAAGATCTATTTTCCTAATCTTTAAATGCATACATCTAAGGTTAACTTTTTACATAAAACACAATAAAACAAAACTCTTTCTTTTCTGGGCTTTCATAGAAAGGCATCTAAATATGTTCTGGGCCAACATGAAAAAGTATACCACTGTGCTTTATACTTCTTAAGAATATTACCTACTTAGGGAACAGAGTCAGATACTAACATCCATGTATCTATACATTATCCCTTTTTAAAAATGCAATTATGGTTCTATACCATCTGATTATTTCTTTGTTGGAGTCACATTAAAAACAGACCTTTATATATTGAGACATTATAGCAGTGTGAATGAGCACCATTGTAATAAGAATTTTTCATCAACTCTTGCTTAGCATTGCATTAACATAAAAAATCCATTTAAACATTAAAATTAATATATCATAAAACAATGGAAATGCCTCATACAAAATATAGTTTTATTTGAATCTCAACTATTCACAAAAGCTATGAATATCCCCATTCAAATTGCTACCATGAATATTGTATAAAATGAGAAGAATAAACTAAAAGTAAAATTAGAATACTGCTTTATAAATTATAATATGTCAACCTAACAAATGGTAGACTTGTCATATTGAGCAACTAAATGTCTAAATGATCATTCAGCACTCATAGTGTAGGAAGAAAAGACCAGTGGCTTTGTTGCCTCTAAAGCAGTTGCTCGATTTTTCATACTGTCATTCTGCTCTATTAGCAGAGCCTAACACAATTAGGTATGAATATGCAGTAATAACATGCAAATTGTTCCCTCAAAATTGCCCTAAGGCAGCAGTCTCAGCCTTTCTAAGCTTGATTCCATCTACATCATTACAGGCTTGGCATAATTCATCAGAATAAAAAATACCTCAGCTTTATTGCAAGTGGCCAGCTAGTAAAATCATCAGGAGCTGTTAACCACTCTCCCTCAATGGGTTTGTTAGTGATGCTGTCCCCAGCTCCCTGCCACTCCTGCACTTGTACATGTTTCCCTTGGGTAATGTTAGACACTACATTTGAGCCTGCCAGAACAATTAACCCTACTGTTAATTAGAATGAAATGTCAGACGCACAGATGGTACAAGCTGGCATCTTGCCATTCCTCCAACTGCTGCTGAACACAGCTATCCTACTGCTGACAGCTGCTCAGCCATGTCCCAAACCAGCAGATGTCAAAACTGTCCAGCTGAGGGAGGTTAGAGAAAGCAAAGAGGAAGGTTCTTTTATCCCAGTGGTGATGATGGCTGTTTTAGTGCTGCTGTATCTTCTGCCTGTTGTCATACTGTACCAATCAACGAGATGCAGCGAGACACAATTTAAAATAATGATGTTAATAATTATAACACAAATAAACACAACATGGATGTAATTCCAGACAAGCATACAGGCAGCTAGCAGCAAACAAAATCACTGAACTTTTCCACAGTGCTCTCTATAACATGAGCAGCATATTTTAATGTGTAGTTTCAAACAGAATAGAAATCTCTTCATATCCCAAATCAGGTCATTAAAAAGTCAGAAAACACCATCTATATAATCTAGAGACAAATTTTTCACTTGCTTTTCAGGAACCATCCCTACCTATGAATGCAATGACTACTTCTCCTGATCTTTTTCATTGTCATAATCTGTAAACATAATTTATTAAGTGAATATTGTTTTCTCCCCTTGTTATATACATATACATAGTCATTAAAACAAGATAACAGCAACATTCATGAAAAATGTCAAAAACTAAAGCCTGATTAGAAAATAAGCCACAACTAAATACAATTTGGATTAGAAAGTACTTGCAAAATTCTTACCTGAATGTAGTATGAATATTGTGGCTAACCAAAAAAAAAAAATAATAATAATCTTATGTGAATAATTCAGAAATTGGGGCTATTTCAAAACCTGAATGCACTAGGCAATAAACCACACTTATTCTTTACTTGTGAAAACAATTTTGCAGGATAATTATTAAACATAAAAAGTATGACTTTATCTCATACATAACCACAATTAGTTAGTAATAAGAAGAATATCATTGGGAAACCAAAGAATAGTTTTCAGTTTCTCTAAAACCTGGAGGAATAGATTGGAGAGGATGGGGCAACTTAAGAAACTTGCAACAGAATAAGACAGCAAGGTGAATCAGTTCACATTACTTCTGAGAATAAAGTCCACTTTTCCTAGCTTGGGCTGCTATACTTAAGCTTAATATAACTTCCAATGATTCCAATGATACTGAGATAAATATTAGATCACTATTATCAGAAGCATGAGTGGACTCATGTATCAAATAAAAGTGAAAGGTGAACACATACTACTAGATTTGTTCATGAATGACTAGATTTAAATGTGATTATATTTCAGATATGCATTCATGTCAGGAGATGAGTGAATGTTGAAAACATAAGATTGAGAATAAATAATGTGTTACATAAAATGATAATTGACTTCTCTGAAAATTGAAAACCCACTAGGATAAACTAATAGCATGAGTAATGATTACCATTACTAAGTCAAATAGCACTGTAGCACATTATTATAAGCTGAATCTTCTTTGAGTCTTACAATTGCCCTGGGAAATACATGTTACACATATTCAGAGATGGGACCAGCTACTCTAGCCTAATTGATGAGTTCCCAGTGCTGTAAATGAACTTTATCAGACAATAAAAATGGAGATTCACTGATGAAAGATGTATGACATCATTCTTGGATGTACACATGCATGTACATATGCATGTGTACTGCAAAACTCTTGCACCCATACACAGCAAACATACATAGTACCAACAGACACATCATTTGATTCCAAAAGTAGCATTTGAGTGATCAACTAAAATAAAACATCAAAAGTAGTGATGAAATGAATCAAAGAGATCCCTGTCCCCTAGATGCTCAGAATATAAAATAAAAAGACAAACCTGATAATATAAGAATGTCTCAGACTTGTAAGGAAAGAGTCATGATGAAGTATCACATGGACAGAAGCCGGTGAGATAGGAGGATTCAGTTTCCATGCATTCAAATCACAAATACAGTTCCTTAAAGGTAAATGACTAGTACTTGAAAAGTAATTTTTTTTTATTTAAACAAATTTTTATTAGATATTTTCTTCACTTACAATTCAAATGCTATCGTGAAAATCCTCTCTACATTCCCCTTGCCCTTTTCCCCAACCCAACCACTCCTGCTTCCTGGCCCTGACATACCCCTATACTGGGGCATATAATCTTCACAAGACCAAGGGCCTTTCCTCTAAATGATGGCCAACTAGGCCATCTTCTGCTACATGTGCAGCTAGAGAAAAGAGATCTAAAGGTCCTGGTTAGTTCATATTGTTGTTCCTCCTATAGGGTTACAGATCCCTTCAGCTACTTGGGTACATTCTCTAGCACACCCATTGAGGGCCCTATGTTCCATCCAATAGTTAACTGTGAGCATCAACTTTCCTATTTGTCAGGCACCTCACATGAGATATCTATATCAGGGTCTTGGCAGCAAAAACTTGTTGGCATATACAATAGTGTCTGGGTTTGGTGGCTGGTGGCTGATTATGATATGGATCCACCGTTGGGGAAGTCTCTGTATGGTCCTTCCTACAATCTCAGCTGGAAAATTTGTCTCTGTAACTCCTTACATGGTTATGTTGCTCCCAATTCTAAGGAGGAACAAAATATGCACAATTCAGTCTTTCTTCTTCTTGAGTTTTATGTGTTTTACAAATTGTATCTTGGGTAGTCTAAGTTTCTGGGATAATATCCACTTATCAGTGAGTGCATATCATGTATGTTTTTTGGGGGTTACCTCACTCAGGATGGTATACTCCAGATCCATTCCTTTGACTAAGAATTTCACGAATTCATTGTTTTTAATAGTTGCATAGTACTCAATTGTGTAAATGTGCCACATTTTCTGTATCCATTCCTCTATTGAGGGATATCTGGGTACTTTACGTTTTCTGGCTATTTTGAATAAGGCTGCTATGAACATTATGGAGCATGTATTCTTATTACCAGTTGGAACACCATCTGGATATATGCCCAGTAAAGATATTGCTGGATCTTCTGGTAGTATAATGTCCAATTTTCTGAGGGAACGCCATCTGAATTTTTGATCTTAGCCATTCTGACTGGTATGAGGTGGAATCTCAAGGTTTTTTTAATTTGCATTTCCCTGATGATTGAGGATGTTTAAAAAAATTCAGGTGACAGCAGATGCTGGCAAGGATGTGGAAAAAGAGGAACACTCCTCCATAGCTGGTGGGATTGCAAGCTTGTACAAGCACACTGGAAATCAGTCTGGTTGGTCTTCAGAAAATTGGATAAATTACTACTGGAAGATGCAGCAATACCACTCCTGGGCATATATCCAGAAGATGTTCTAACTAGTAATAAGAACACATGCTCCACTATGTCCATAAGAGCCATTTTTACAAAAGCCGTAAGCTGAAAAGAACCCAGAAGCCCCTGAACAGAGGAATGGATACAGAAAATATGGTACATTTACACAATGGCGTACTACTTAGCTATTAAAAACAATGAATTTAGGAAATTCTTGGGCAAATGGATGTATCTGGAGGATATCATCCTTAGTGAGGTAACCGAATCACAAAAGAAGTCACTTGATATGTACTCACTGATAAGTGGATATTAGCCCAGAAACTTAGAACAACCAAGATACAAATTTGCAAAACACAAGAAAATCAAGAAGAAGGAAGACCAATGTGTGGACATTTCATTCCTCCTTAGAATAGGGAACAAAATACCCATGAAAGGAGTTAAAGAGACAAAGATTGGAGGTAAGATGAAAGGATGGACTAGCCAGAGACTACCCCGCCAAAAGATCCATCCCATAATCAGCCACCAAATGCAGACACTATTGCATATGCCAGCAAGATTTTGCTGACATAACCCTGATATAGCTGTCTCATGTGAGGCTATGCTAGTGCCTGGCAAATACAAAGGTGGATGCTCACAGTCATCTATTAGATGGAACAAAGGGCTCTGAATGGAGGAGCTAGAGAAAGTACCAAAGGAGCTGAAAGGGTCTGCAACCCTATATGTGGATTTACAATATAAACTGACCAGTACCACCAGAGGTCTTGTATCTAGCTGCATATGTAGCAGAAGATGGCCTAGTGGGAGTTGGTGGGTAGGCGAAAAGGGCAGTGGGAGGGTATAGATAATTGACAGGATAGCATTTGAAATGTAAATGAAGAAAATATCAAATTAAAAAATTGAAAAATAATGGGGCACAGTTCTAAACCAAGAATTCTCCTCTGAGGAATATCAAATGGCTGAGAAGCACCTTAAAAATGTTCAATATCATTAATCATCAGGGAAATGCAAAGCAAAACAACTCTGAGATTCTACCTCACACCATTCAGAATGGCTAACATCAAACATTCAGGTGATAGAAGATGCTGGCGTGGATGTGGAGATAGAGGAACACTCCTCCATTGCTGGTGGGATTGCTGGTGGGTACAACCACTCTGGAAATCAGTCTGGAGGTTCTTCAGACAACTGGACATAGTAGTACTGAAAGATCCAGCAATACCTCTACTGGGCATATACCCAGAAGATGTTCCAACTGGTAATAAGAACACATGCTCCACTATGTTCACAGCAGCCTTATTTATAATAGCCAGAAGCTGGTAAGAACCCAGATGCCCCTCAACAGAGGAATGGATACAGAAAATTTGGTACATTTACACAATGGAGTACTACACAGCTATTAAAAACAATGAATTTATAAAATTCCTAGGCAAATGAATGGATCTGGAGAATATTATCCTGAGTGAGGTAACCCAATCACAAAGGAACTCACATAACATGTACTCACTGATAAGTGGATATTAGCCCAGAAACTTTGATTACCCAAGATACAATTCACAAAACACATGAAATTCAAGAAGAATGAAGACCAAAATGTGGACACTTCACCCCTTCATATAATTAGGAACAAAGCACACATGGAAGGAGATACAGAGATCAAGTATGGAGCTGAGACAAAAGAATGGACCAACCAGTGACTGCTGCAGCCAGGGATCCACCCCATAAGCAGCCACCAAATGTAGACACTATTGCATACGTGAGCAAGATTTTGCTGAAAGGGCCCTGATATAGCTGTCTCATGTGAGCCTATGCCAGTGCCTGGCAAACACAGAAGTAGATCCTCACAGTCAGCTATTAGATGGAACACAGGCTTCCCAAGGGAGGAGCTAGAGAAAGTATCCAAGGAGCTGAAGGGTTCTCCAACCCTATAGGTGGAAGAACAATATGAACTAACCAAGTACCCCAGGGCTCCTGTCTCTAGCTTCATATGTAGCAGAAGATGGCCTAGTTGGCCATCATTGGGAAGAGAGGCCCCTTGGTCTTAAAAACTTTATATGCACCAGTACAGGAGGACGTCAGGGCCAAGAAGTGGGAGTGGGTGGGCAGGGGACCAGGGCGGGGGATGGGGGAGGGTATAGGAGATTTTGGGGATAGCATTTGAAATGTAAATGAAGAATATATCTAATAAAAATTGGAAAAAAAGAAAAAGGAAAAAAAAAAGATAAAAGTGAAAAAAAAAGAATTTTATCACATTCACTCCCCTCCACTCTTCCCAAATCATCCTCCTTTCCCAACCCAGCCAACATTTTCTTCTCTCAAGAGTGTTGTTTTAAGATCCTATACCTGAGTATTCTACATTTATATCATTCCTGTTCCTCCCTCTATATTCATCTCATTCTGTGTCCCCACTCTAAAATTTATGATCTTTTATTTATCACTGTTAAATATATTTGAGTGTGTTTGTGTGTATATATGTATATAATGTGTGTTTACATGTCAATATATGATTATATATATATATTCTAGTGAGAATATTTAGCTTTGTCTGTGCATATATATCTAGACATATACCCATCAAGTCATCAAATACAATTTTTGTTTTCCATATATTCTTGGATATTTAACCCTTCCGGGTTGTTATTGTTGATGGGCTTGGTGCTGTTCCTGTGAACCAATCACCTAATGAATAAAGTAGCCAATCACTGGGAGACTAGGAGGGACTTCAAGGTTGGATGGAGAAAATTAGGTCCTTTTGGAACAAGGAGAAAGATAAGTAAAATGTAGCTCCTAGAGTTTACTGGTATCATGGAGGATTCACAAGGATTAGCCACCAAAAGAGTTAGATTTTAATAAGGCTTACAAGATTAGGTTTTAGTTACTGTGCCCAGAGATTGAGTTACCATTGTTTCTGAACTGAGTTTGTTTTGCCTTTACCTTCACCCAACAGCTCATCTGGGTTCAAGAGAGAAAGAAAGATACAATGGCAAAGTGTAGGTTTGCCAGATATGCTCCACAAAGGACCTGGGGGATTTGAAGCATGGGGTTGGCATAGTAACAACCTGCCAGTGGGAACCTAGTGAGCTGGGTGGAGAGATTGTGGAGTTGTGAATCAGAGTCTCCATGGGATAAAACAGGTCAGCCACTATTGTGGATGCCAACAAGTGCTTGCTGACAGAAGCCTGATATAGCTGAGAGGCTCTGTCAGTTTCTGGCAAATTCAGAATGGGTGCTCACAGCCATCCATTGGATGGAGCACAATGATGGAGCTAGAGAAAGTGCCCAAGGAGCTGAAGGAAAAGGAACAACAATATGAACTAACTAGTATCTCCAGAGCTCCCTGGGACTAAACAACCAATCAAAGAAAACACATGGTGAGACTCATGGCTTTAGCTGCATATGTAGCAAAGGATGGCCTACTTGGTCATCAATGGGAGGAGAGGCCCTTGGTCCTGTGAAGATTCTATGCCCCAGTATAGGAGACTACCAGGGTCAGGAAGCAGGAGTGAGTGAGTTGATGAGCAGGGGGAGGGGGAAAAGGGATAGGGGTTTATCAGAAGGGAAACTAGGAAAGGGGATAACATTTGTAATGTAAATAAAGAAAACAACTAATAAAAAATAAAAATAAAATAGGTTAACAATTGCCCACCAGTACACGACCAGCCAGGCTGCCAGGACAGCAACGGCAATGTGCGGTTCTATCTTTTTTAAAAATACATCCCATAGCAGTTTGTCTAACCTCCAGGCTCACCACATTTAAAGAAAATTCATTCTACTTCTCCAAGAAATTGTCTATGGACATTAGCTTCTTAACTGGAGGAAGTTATCCACCTTCCTTTTCCATGCTGGAATTTTGTCTAGCTTGAACTTGCATAGACTTTGTGCTTGCTGAATCAATTTCTGTGTATTTATATATGCATCTGCCTGGCTAAGTCCAAAAAACATGAATCTTCCACCTCTGGAAGAAAGTACTAAATTCACTAAAACCATGTGTAAAAATTCTGTAATGAACTCATTATTTTGCAAGATAAATACCAATATAAAAATTATGTAAAATCTGAAAAGAAAAACAATCATGCCTTTTGTGTTCAGGGATGAGCTACCCTATGGAGGGATAATTCTACACATGTAGCTCTGTAGAGTTTACCTTTCAGAACCTTGACTATTATTAAACAATCCACCAGAGATCCACAGAACTCAAGTTTTTATTAAAACAAAATCTTGAAGGGTATTTAAGTAAAGATTGCTTCAATCTTGGAGATCAGGCAAGGCATCTTCAATATGTGACAGAAAACTAATTTTGAAGAAATTATCAATTTTCTAAAAGTTTTATTCATAATTTCTATAGAACTCAAAGAGAATAACAGAGAAGTTAAAATTTTAGAAGTACATTAAATCCTTTTATCTTGTGTGTTAGAGTGTGTTTCCTTTAGCTTCACATAAAATTAATCAATTATCAAACTTATGAATTTAAATATGTTGGCAGACTGTTTACCTAAATGGGATGGTTACGTTTTTGCAATATTACTTATGAAACAAGTAGGGAGGGCTTAGGTTGGCATTTAAACCAAATACATTTTCTAGAATGTTATGATATATTACAAAGAGGTTTAGGGTGTCATATAAGTACATGTGTAAGTACACTCTTATCGCTGACCCTACAGTACACTTAGTATCTTTTACTACATTAATTCTGTCTCTACTACCACAAGTAATTTATTCTGCTTCATGTTCCTCAAATGCTCATAAATCAGCATTAGATCCCTTTTTATTGAGTTGCTGATTTTAAGCCAGCACAGTGAGGAGGAGCATTTGGATTCAAAGTATAATATTGGCTCACATATTGATTTTAATTAGTCTAATTAGTTCATTACACTAAGAATCACCCAGATCATTTATTACATCAAACCTAATGGCATATAATCAAGGACTTAATATGATAATAAAGTAGATCAATTATTACTCATAAAGGAAGTCATTAACAAGTATAAACATTGTCAAACTGAATACCATTACAAATTATGTAGTGATACCAAAGACAATTTACATGTAGGCATTAATTTTATACTCAGTCTTCTCTTGAATGTACTTTTATCTTAAATTCACTACCGTGTCCATTAAGACTACTTAAAGGAATGCACAACCTGGTTAAATGTTGCAGTACTTTTGAGTCAATCTTAGAAATTCTACAGAAGGTAAGTTTAAAGCTTGTGGCTAAAACTTAGTTGTATTTAGACTTATATTTAGATTTATGTCTACCTTGAAAACTTAAGAATTAGTTAAATTTGACAATGTAGCAGCCCTGGCTTCTCTAACAATAAACAACCAGTGGGGTCCTTGATACATGTTTGACACTTGAGATATTCTGCAGGCTTATTAGAATGATTATTTTTGTCTTTAATTAAATAATAATAACAACATACAATTCTGTTCACCAAGGACAAAGATATCTATGAAATGATTTCAGATTTCAGCCCTAATGCTTCTTGCAGCTTTCAAATTATGAAGATGTCTTAAATAAAAGCCTTCCAGTGCACATGCTGCTCCTAACTCAATGCTTTGCAATTTATCATTATTATTGCTATCATTACCCTTTGCTCAGGGTCCCTTCACTCTGTTCTAAATCCACTTGACAGTAGTGCAGATTCAAGTCATTGAGAATTTATTTTTTTATGAAAACTTGTGGAGCACTAATATAAAATATTTCCTTTTTATCCTTATATAGTATGATCGAATGATCATTGCCTAAATTATGAGTTTATACCCACAAATTCAGACTTATGAATGCTCACAAACCTATAAAGAAAGTTCTCAAATGAAATAAAATACCTTGTATGGTCAGGCATGTACATAAAATTTAAAGTTGCATTGTGAGTGTGACTGAGTAGTAAACATTTGAGCAAAACATCTTAAATAAAATATGCTTCTGAAAGAATACATCTGTCAGTTGTAAAGAGGGAAAGCTAGAATGAGCACTGTGGGTCATCACGTAATGCCTCCACTTCACTGTGTGTGCCTCACTGTCATGCTGGGACTCTCAAACCTGCTTACACATGAGGCACTTAAACAGTGCTGCTGTTTTCTACAGGTCCTTCATAAAGTACCTACCACATGTGTCTTACAGAGAAGTACAATATGTTCAGTTGACTCTATCTATCTATCTATCTATCTATCTATCTATCTATCTATCTATCTATTTATCTATCTATCTCTCCCCCTCCTGTCTGCTGTGAGATGAAGAATCTCTTTTATTATTATTATTATTATTATTATTATTATTATTATTATTATATTATTATTATTAGATTTAGCAGCTTCCCAGAATAAATGTTAGGGAAAGTAGTACATTCTGGAAGCCCTTGTCATTTTTGTACTTGCTATGGATTGTGCATCCATGATAAAATTTCCTTCTTACATTTTCATTCTCTCCCCCTCCCTCTTCCCTGCTGAGTGTATATATGTGTGTGTGTGTGTGTGTGTGTGTGTGTGTGTGTGTGCATGTGTGTGTTTATACACATACACTATAGCATATGAGATCAGAAAAAAACTTGCTCTCTTTCTACTGTGTGCTTCTGAGGCTCAAACTCAAGTCATTAGGCTTGGTAGCCATCTCCTTACCTTTTGATTTCTCTCACCTGTCCTTGATAGTAGTTTCTTAATAATGATATTGTGATAGGTCCTCTCAACTCAAGCATTATTTTCTGACATTATTTTCCAGAAACTAAAGGTTAAAAATTATTTTTCTTTCCCTATGAGAATAAAGCCAAAGACAAGCTTCCCCCTCTTGCCATTGATCAGTTCCACAAACCTGTACCTCTCTGCTTGAGGGAAGTATATGGCAGCCATGCCAAAATCTCCTTGTTAACTGACAAGTATTGAAATTGTTAGTTCCTGTGTGCTTCATTACTTGGTTTGTTTCCTCCTGGCTTTTCCCTCCTCCTTCCAGATACTCCTCTAATGATTCCTTGCCCCAGTACTAGCTACAAATATCTGGGTAAGTGATTTGAGCCCTGGCTTCTGAAACATATCATTTAAGACTAATCATCTGCATAGACTGACATATGAGATTCTGTGCATATTGAACTTAATTCCCAGCACACAGTAGACAATGAAATTATGGTAGCCATTCTAATGGTTATAGTTCATATTGCTTTGGTTCTATTTAAACAAATCTAAGTCTCATTTTTTTTTTTACAACCAACATGCAAAATAAATTACATACTAGACCACAGGCAGTTGAACAGGTAGCAAATCATTCCAGAATTCATAAAATGAGTTGTTTCTGGGTAAGATGATATTAGTGGATGCATAAAGATAATTGGTGGCCTTGAAACAGAGACTAACCACAAATAATTGATATAGAAGACTCAACTTCAGTTCCCCATAATTTAGGACTAAGTAATTTTTTCCAGAATTATATAGTTTTAAATATTTAAAAAATATTTTAGGAGTTAAGTGTAGCATAGCATGCCATTGTTTTATGAAACAAAAGCAATAGACCTGAAGGTTAGTCTACTGAGTATAATAAGAGACAGGAAGCATAACCCTGCTTCTCTTTATATCAGATACATGCTAGATATTCTCTAGTACATTCACAAGCTTTGGCAAGCTAGTCCTGGGGTTTTGTTTTTAGTTCAGATTATCAGATTGTTTGATTTTGAACTAAAGTACACCAACCTGTTGTCAAGTTGAGAGGCAGCCTCCAGGGAACCCATGAGAACTATAGAGGAAGCCCAGCCAAAAGCAGCACACCAACACTTCTTCATATTGCATTCATGTGTGCACGAACACATACACACACATACACACAAACAAAATTAATCAATAATTAGCAGCAGAGTGCACACACAACACCTGGATTAACAACTGGATTGAAAGCACCATTAACAGCTGGTGCTTGTATACTTGCTTGAAGTGTGGGAAATGATGATGACTTGTTTGGGCGCTCAATCTCTACAGCAAGGTCACAGGTCTGATGAAGGTAAGAGCAGTTACGTTTTTTTCTTTTTGCAGGAATTTGAGTACTGGTGTAGCAACATTTTAATAAAACACACTTGGTTGCCTATTCAAGACCTAACTAGGCTAAATATTACATACTCACATAAATGTTTGAACAAATGTCTGGTGTGTTAAGAGCTCTGATGGAGCAAAATTTTCAACATTGAATGACTAAAGTACTCAGTTCAGGTATTCTTTAACGTCAGTGTGGTAACCATTATCCCATGAACACACACGCACTAAACTTATGACCAGCCGGGCGTGGTGGCGCACGCCTTTAATCCCAGCACTCGGGAGGCAGAGGCAGGCAGATTTCTGAGTTCAAGGCAAGCCTGGTCTACAGAGTGAGCTCCAGAACATCCAGGGCTACACAGAAAACCCCTGTCTTGAAAGAAAGAACGAAAGAAAGAAAGAAAGAAAGAAAGAAAGAAAGAAAGAAAGAAAGAAAGAAAGAAAGAAAGAAAGAAAGGAAGAAAGAAAGAAAGAAGAGAAGCCCTAAATTTATGACCACTGTACTTCATGGGGAGTAAACTCAATCCCAATTGCTAAACTTTGTCCTAAGTAATTCATTACTGTTTACATTGTAGGGCCTTACTCAAACAATGAAGGATGATTAGGTAAGGTAGAATGTTGGAATGGATTCCTTCCATTACTTATTACACATTCACATCGTTTCTTCCAGCTTGAAATTATAACTGTGTAGTATCTTCAGGTTCCACAGGTTAAGGATAGAAATTTCCTGTCCCATCTCCTGCGCTGGCTTTAGCTTTTTTTGGCAATTACACAGTAGAGCCAACAATAGCTTCATGGATTTATAGAATTAAGGTTAAAATATTGATTCCTGTATCCTTTTTCCTACCTTCTATTCAACAACCCAATTTTTCAGACCTAAGTTAACTTTAATGGAATGTTTCTCAGTGCTCTCTCAAAACACCTTGTGATTATTAAATCCTATTTTCTTCCTTTTATGAAAGCTATGTATTTCTCTAAATAGTTTCCTTTCTCCCAAGGCAAGACAAAATATACCTTAGGACCACATTAGCTTTGGGGGTTTTTTGATGAAGATTATAAATGACATTACCCAAGACTGGAAAATTGTAAAGCCAAGATATTCTTTTATAGTTAGTTTCTAAAACCAATTAACTTTAAAATGAACTAATTGAAACAAACAATCTAATCTTAGTGTACTTGATAGTTTTGTGCCAACTTGACACAGGCTGGAGTTATTATGGATAAAGGAGCTTCAGTTGGGGAAATGCCTCCAGGAGATCCAGCTGTAAGGCATTTTCTCAATTAGTGATCAAGGGGGAAAGGCCCCTTGTGGGTGGGACCATCTCTGGGCTGGCAGTCTTGGGTTCTATAAGAGAGCAGGTTGAGCAAGCCAGAGGAAGCAAGCCAGTAAGTAACATTCCTCCATGGCCTCTGCATCAGCTCCTGCTTCCTGACCTGATTGAGTTCCAGTCCTGACTTCCTTGGTGATGAACAGCAATGTGGAAGTGTAAGCCAAATAAACCCTTTCCACCCCAACTTGCTTCTTGGTCATGATGTTTGTGCAGGAATAGAAACCCTGACTAAGACACTTAGCTTATTCTGGTTTTGACCAATTTATTCAAACCCACAATTTTTAGTCAATATGTCAGGAAAGAATATTAAAATGATATGAAAAGAGCATCCAATTCTATTATTTAACATGAATGTAGTCTATGCCCCTCTATTAATTATGGAAACTGTGGTCAAATATTTATATTTAGTACATTTTGTATTTTATTTTTATTTTTATTTTAAACTCCAGATTTTATTTCCTGCCCTGTCTATGCTCTGACTGTTCCACATCCTATAACTCCTTCCTGCCCCCCTATCTCCACAAGGATGTGCTCATGCCCCCCAGCCCTACCCCACCAGACCTCTAAACTCTCTGGGACTCTAGTCTCGTGAGAGTTAAGTGAATCTTCTCTGAGTAAACCAAGTCCCAGCAGTCCTTTGTTGTATATGTGTTAGGAGCCTCATATCAGATGGTGTATGCTGCCTGGTTGGTGTTCAAATAGCTGAGAGATCTCAGGGGTCCAGGTTAATTGAGTCTGCTGGTCCTCTTACAGGTTCGCCCTCCCCATCAGCTTCTTCCAGCTTTCCCCTAATTCAATCACAGACGACAGAAGCTTCTGACCATTGGTTAGATGCAAATATCTACACCTGACTCTTTCAACTGCTTGTGTCTTTCAGAGTGCATTCATGATAGATCCCGTTTTGTAAGTACTTCACACCCTACAAAATGGTGTCAGACCTTGGGACCACCAACTGAGTTAGATCTCACTTTAGGCCTATCACTGGACTTCCTTTTCCTCAGGTTCCTCTCCATTTCCATCCCTGCAGTTATTTCAGACAGAAACAATTATGGGTCAGAGGTTTGGCTGTGGGATGGCAACCACATACCTGACTTGATGCCTTTCCTTTCTGCTGGAGGTGGGCTCTACAAGTTCCCTCTCCCCGATGTAGGGAATTTCATCTAAGGTCCTTCTCTTTGATTCCTAAGACTCTCACCTCCCAGGTTGCCTGTTTCCGTTCTTTGGGTGGGCCCTCAGCGATTTCAGTCCTTTTTCTGGAACCAATACCCAGTCCTGTTCCCCTATCTACTCCCCCATCCTCTTTCCCTCCCAGGTCCCTCCCTCCTCCCTTGTGGTTGCTTTCTTCTCTCTCTCAAGTGGAAATGAGAAGGCATCCTCACTTGGACCCTTCAGTTTGTTGAACTTTTTGAGTTCTGTGGCCTGTCTTGGGTATCCTGGCATTTTGTTTTTATTTGTTTGTTTGGTTTTTGTCTAATATGCACCTATTAGTGAGTAGATACCATGCATGACCTTTTGGGTCTGAGTTAACTCACTCGGGATGATATTGTCTAATTTCATCCATTTGCCTGCGAAACTCAGGATGTCCTCATTCTTAATAGTATTCCATTGTGTAAACAAACCACATTTTCTATATCCACTCCTCTGTTGAGAGACATCTGGTTGTTTCCAGCTTCTGGCTATCACAAATAAGGCCATTATGAACATTGTGGAGCACTTGCCCCTGTGGCAGGGTGGGGCATCTTTTGGGTACACTCCCAAGAGTGGTATTGCTGGGTCTTCAAGGTAGATCTATTTCCAATTTTCTGAGGAACTTCCAGATAGATTTCAAGAGTGGTTGTACCAGTTTGCAATCCTACCAGCAATGTACGAGTGTTTGTCTTTCTCTACATCCTTGCAAACATGTGCTGTTGCTTGAGATTTTGATCTTAGCCATTCTGATTGGTGTAAGGTGGAGTCTGAAGGTCGTTTTAATTTTCATTTCTCTGATCACTAAGGACACTGAACATTTCTTTAGGTGTTTCTCAGCCATCAGAGATTTCTCAGTTGTGAATTCTGGTTTTAATTCTATACTCCATTTTTTGATTGGGTTGTTTGGTTTTTTGATGGTTAGCTTCTTGATTTTTTTTTTTTTTATATATATTTTCAATATTAGCCCTATATCAGGTATGGGGTTAGTGAAGACTTTTTCCCAATCTATAGGTTGCCAATTTGTCTTTTTAAAAATGCAAGTATAATTCATTTCATATTATTTTTAAGGTATTATTGATCCATGTGCTCCTACCACATAACCACAGAGGTTGTAATACCATAGCTGCACAGTTCCATACTGTTGGTGTTTTTTCTTTATCATTCTTTCCCTTCTCCTTTTCTTAACCTGGGTATAATACAGTGCAGAATACAGAAGGCCTTGAGCCTTTGTCCTGTTGATGTGATGATTTGTTTTCTTTCTTCTTTCTTTCTTTCTTTCTTTCTTTCTTTCTTTCTTTCTTTCTTTCTTTCTTCTTTTTTCAAAAAAAATTTTTGATTGGATATTTTCTTTATTTACATTTCAAATGTATACTCCTTTCCAGGTTTCCCCTTCAGAAACCCTGTATTCCATTTCTCCTCCCCTGCCTCTATGAGGGTGCTCCTTCACCCACTCTCTCCCATCCTCTCTCCCTAGCATTCCCTTATACAGGGGCATTGAACACCCTCAGGTCCACGGGCCTCTCATCCCACTGATGCCCAACAAAGACATCCTCTGCCATATCCTCTGTCAGTGCCTTTGGTAGCTCCATGTGTGTTCTTTGATTGTTGGTCCAGTCTCTGGGAGCTCCATTCAGGGACCCCCCAAGCTCAGGCCAATGATTGGCTGCAAGCTTCTGCCTCTGTCTTTATCAGGCACTGGTAGAGCCTCTCAGGAGACAACCATATCAAGTTTCCATTAGCAAGCACATTCCAGCATCCACAATAACTCCCAAGTTCGGTAGCTGTATATGGGATGCATCCCCAAGTGAGGCAGTCTCTGGATGGCCTTTCCTTCAGTCTCTGCTCCACACTTTGACTCCATATTTCCTCCTGTAAGTATTTTATTCACCCTACTAAAAAGCACTGAAGCATCCAAAATTCCATCATTCTTCTATTTAGGCTTCACATGGTCTGGGAATTGAATATTGAGTATTCTGAAGTTTTAGGCTATTATCAACTTATCAGTGAGTACATACTGTGTTTGTTCCTTTGTGACTGAGTCACCTCACTCAGGATGATATTCTTAACTTCCATATATTTGCCTATGAATTTCATGAAGTTGTTTTTAATAGCTGAGCAGTATTCCATTGGATAAATGTACCACATTTCATCTTTGAGTTGGTGTTTTCCCGTTATTATCCTTTGAAGGGCTGGATTCATGGAAAGATATTGTGTGAATTTAGTTTTGTCATGGAAAACTTTGGTTTCTCCTTCTATGGTAATTGAGAGTTTGGCTGGGTATAGTAGCCTGGGCTGGCATTTGTGTTCTCTTAGTGTCTGTATAACATCTATCCAGGATCTTCTGGCTTTCATTGTCTCTTGTGAGAAATCTGGAGTGATTCTAATAGGTCTGCCTTTATGTGTTACTTGACCTTTTTCCCTTACTGACTTCAAAATTCTGTCTTTATTTAGTGCATCTGTTGTTCTGATTATTATGTGTTGGGAGGAATTTCTTTTCTGGTCCAGTCTGTTTGGAGTTCTGTAGGCTTCCTGTATGTTCATGGGCATCTCTTTCTTTAGGAATGGGAAGTTTTCTTCTATGATTTTGTTGAAGATATTTGATGGCCCTTTAAGTTGAGAATCTTCATTCTCATCCACTCCTATTATCTGTAGGTTTGGTCTTCTCATTGTGTCCTGGATTTCTTGGATGTTTTGAGTAAGAATCTTTTTGCATGTTGTGTTTTCTTTGATTGTTGTGTCCATGATCTCTATGGAATCTTCTGCACCTGAGATTCTCTCTTCCATCTCTTGTATTCTGTTGCTGATGATCACATCTATGGTTCCTGATTTCTTTCC
Organism: Mus minutoides; assembly: GCA_902729485.2. Classification (NCBI taxonomy): domain Eukaryota; kingdom Metazoa; phylum Chordata; class Mammalia; order Rodentia; family Muridae; genus Mus; species Mus minutoides. The sequence goes on from LR753314.1 coordinate 1,115,631, forward strand.
TAGGGTTTCTATATCCAGAGTTGTCTCTCTTTGGGTTTTCTTCAGTGTTTCTACTTCCATTTTTAGATCTTGAATGGTTTTCTTCAATTCCATTACCTGTTTGGTTGTGTTTTCCTGTAGATCTTTAAGGGATTTTTGCGTTTCTTCTACCTGTTTAGCAGTGTTTGCCTGTAGAGCTTTAAGGGCTTCTACTTGTTTAGCAGGGTTCTTTTGTGATTCCTTGAGGGTTTTTTGCATTTCCTCTTTGATGGCTTCTACCTGTTTAGCAGTTTTCTCCTGTAGTTCCTTGAAGAATTTTTGTTTTTCTTTTTCAAGGACTTCTGCCTGTTTAGCGTTGTTCTCCTGTATTTCTTTAAGTGTGTTATTAATGTCCTTCTTATAATCTTCTACCATCATGATGAGATATGATTTAAAATCTGCATCATGCTTTTCAGGCATGCTGGGGTATCCAGTACCCATTGCAGTGGGAGTACTGGGTTCTGATGATGCCCATTTTCCTTGGTTTCTGTTAGTGAGATTCTTACGTTTGCCTTTCGCCATATGAAGATTTCTGATGTTAATGTCCAAGCTGTCACTGGTTTGAGCTTGATACTCCTGTGTAGTTCTTCCCATTCTCCTCTGATTCTGAAAACTGCTGCCTCACAGGTTTTAAGACTTTATCCACATACATTTGGCATAGAGTGGGACTGTTTGCCATGCCCTGTGGCAAAATGACCCATTCATATTGGGCATCAGGACCAGAATGATTAGTGGAAGGTAATATGAATGCAATGGGATAGAGAAAAAACAATCTTTTAAATCAATAACAAGGGTGGGTCAATATCTGGGCAAAGCTGATATAACCGGGAGGCCCAATTGTACTGATCCCATAACTTCCAGAACTGCATTAACAGCTTTCAAATCATGCAACAATCTCCATTTACCAGACTTCTTTTTTTATTACAAAAATAGGTGTATTCCAAGGGGATATAGATTCCTTCAAATGGCCTGCATCTAGCTGTTCTTTAATTAAGGTGTAGACTACTATTAGCTTTTATTTAGGGAGGGGCCACTGAAGAAACCACACTGGTTGATTCTGTTTCCATTTGATTGTTATTTGATCAGTGGCCCCTAGGAAAAACCCAGCCCAATTCTCTTTTCATGTATTGAAGCTTGTATAGGAGATGTTCAGCCATCCTCATTTTTCCCAACCCTTTTCCCAATTTATAATCCATCCCTCTCATTATAGTCATGCTTTGTGAGCTATAATTGCCCTTTGAAACACGTTAAGCTCCCATTTGTTGCATGACATCTCTCCCCCACAGGGATATTGGTATATTTAGGACAAAAGGCTGAAAACTTTCTTGATGGCCTTCCTCATCTTCCCACTTCAGAAAGCTGGATCCTGTGCAAATCCTAAACCTCGCAAGGTTTGAGCTGATGACTGGATAGGCCATACTGAAGACCAATCAGCTGCTTTGATAATACTTCTATCTGCCCCTGTATCCAGCAAGCCCCAAATATTGACTCCTTGAACTTTTAATTTATGCAGAGGTCATTCTCCAAGATTCACAGAAAACCATACTCCTGAATCTCCAGTAGAACCAAAACCCTTCTTACCTCGTATTATTCCTTTCGTAGGGAATTTAGCATGATGACTAGGGAGTAATAAAATCTGAGCTACCCTATCATTAGGGGAAATGGCAGATATTCCCCGAGAGAAGGAATCGTAACCTTTGCTTCATAATCCGGGTCTATCACCCCAAGGATGAACAATCAAACCTCTTAAGGCTGTAGAACTACATCCCAGCAGAAGCCCCACTGTATTCTCTGGAATGGGTCCTTTAAAATCAGAATCTACAGTTTGAACTCCCTTTTCAGGGGTTAGTATGAGTCTGGTGGTGGCAGAGACATCCAATCCTGTGCTTCCTGTTGTGGCTCTTCGAGGAATGTTCTCAGACACGAGCGTCTGCCTATTTTCTGTAGACTGGGCCATTCAGTGGGTGTCTGCTGAAGTGCTCCATATATTTGAGGGCCTTGGGGCTGAGGGTCCTGTGCCCTGTTTTTTGGCCTGGCTCCTGGCTATACTGAAGTCAAAGGGCGTCCCTCCACATCCCATCTAGATTTGCATTCCCTTGCCCAATGGTTGCCTTTACTGCATCATGGGCATAATCCTAGAGATCTGGCTGGCACAGCACCAGTTGCTCCAGATAGATTAAGACAATCTCTCTTAAAATGTTCTGGCTGGCCACATGTAAAACATCCTCCTGTAATTTCTTTGGCTACAGGCTAACTTCTCTTACCCTTTTGTCTTGCTAATATAGCAGCCTCTAACCCTTCATTGGTAAGGGGGGATTGAGACTCTACCACATCTCTCCAAACCTTCAGCCAAACATCCAATGTTTTATTTTTGTAAGGTCTAATAGCATCTCGGCATGTCTTATTAGCTTGTTCATAGGCTAGTTGTTTCACGAGTGGCATAGCAGCATCCACATCAGGGAAAACCCTACCTGCATTTTTCCACCATGCAGGCCAGAAAATTTGCAAATTTCCCTGTATCAACTTTGACAATGAAGCCCCTAAATTTCCTGACCCCGACAGCATTCTCCATGCCTTGGTGGCACAGTTGTTAATCTGCTCATATACCTGCAAAGGATATCCTGTTTGATTATTAGCAAAATTTCTCTGTCCCATAATCATGTCTATTCCCCAGGCAGGTTGCCCATTGGCAGCATTTACTTCTGCTTATTCCATTGCATACTCCAAATAGGGTGCCTTCTAATTCAAATAATCTCCTCCAGACAACACTGCTTTGCAGGTATTCTGTCAGTCAAATGGAGTCATGCAAAATCTATGCAATCCCTCTAATTGGCCAATAGTGAAGGCTGCCTATATCCCATACGTGGACACTGGTTCTTTTAGTCTTTGAATAACCTTCCAATCAAGGGGCTCATGATACCTGTTTCCTCGTTGATCCTGGAACACAGGGAAAGCACCCACCTCACAGGGTAATTGCTCCCAAACCAAGGCGTTCCTACTATGCTTCCCTCCTTTATTCACCTTCTGATCTGGAGAGGGGCAGGGGGGGGGGTGGTAAGTATGGTGCTAATGGTTCAGGAGATCTTCCCTTTCTGATTTTAATTTCGCTCACTCTATATATTAACTCATCTTCACTTTCAATAGTGCTATCAAAACTCTCATCAGCATCAGAGTTAGAACTGTCTTTACTCCTTTATTTCTTACTTTTCTCTGTTCCCTCTTTGCCACTGTGCTGGACACAACTTCCTTGATTTCCTCTAAAGCATCAATGCCCTTTTCTATTTCAACTCCGTACCTCCCTGTTTTATCTTTCAGGCCTGATTTTACTAATTTACAAATTGCCAATGTGCTGTGCAGCAATGGTGTGACTGAGAACTCTGTTAAGTGATGTCCCAATCGGTCCCAGCTAGAGAGATTCACATAGCCTTCCTCCAAGAACCAAGGAGATTCATGCGTCACGGTTTCTAGAAACCAACTCACTGTATCTAGTTTTAATTTAATTCCACTCCTCTTAAGGAGCTTAATAATTACATCTTCTATTTTCAATTTTGAGAAGGCTGACCCAATTTTTGTCTTCATCCTTTTTTACTGGGAGCCTAACTTCAATCTCTCCATCCCTTCCCAGTAACCTAATCTGCTCCATCCCTTTCCAGGAACCGAATCTGCTCCTTCCCTTACCAAAACTCCTGTCCTGAGGTGTCCACATCTCACTCACTTCAAGTTCCCCCACCAGCCTTCTCCAGGCTGTGTGCAGACTAGCCATAGGAAGCCACACACAGTGTGGCTTTCATTGTCTTGCTAAATCACACCTGAGCTACTCTGGTGTCCTGCTGTCTGTCACTGTGCCTCTCCCTGGACTGGACATGCATCCAGCAAAGACATTCTAGAGCGCACTGGACCCTGGCTCCACTCAGTTCACCTGCCTACAGCTGGGACATCCCACAGTACTTCAGGCTTCATGCCAAATTCCAGGCTCCTGAACAGAACTAACTGGGGGCAGGGCCTTCCCTCTTAATACCAAGGAAGAATCCTAATTAAAATCAGATACTTTGAATGGAGTGATTCGTCTTGGCATCCATGTTATCTCCCACTTTAGTCTCGTTCCAGCCACTGTCTGTTTTCCGAGGAACCCAGTGTGATTATGGGGGACCACAGACAGTCTGGACCCCAACATTTTGGTGCCCAGACGTGAAACCTGGACACTAAGGAGAAATGCTGAGGGACCACCGACTCACATATAGCTCTGCAAGAAGGAAAAGGATCTGAGGATCGTATTGGCACAGGGAAGCCACAGGTATGCCAGCGCTGGGTTGTTGACTTCAAGGTTTTTTTTTGTTTGTTTGTTTTTTGTTTTTCAAGACAGGGTTTCTCTGTATAGTCCTGGGTGTCCTGGAACTCACTTTGTAGACCAGGCTGGCCTCGAACTCAGAAATCTGCCTGCCTCTTGCCTCCCAAGTGCTGGGATTAAAGGCGTGCGCCATCATAGTGTTGCTAGTGCAGGAAGATACAGGGCTGAGTTGAAACGACATTGACCCATTGCCTGTTTCACTCAGGAAGGTCGGCGAAGTTGAGACTAGAAATTCAGTTAGGCAATGGTCCACAGTCTAAGAACTGTATTAGGGGAGAGAAAAAGGGGGTTGAAAATAAAAAAATGGAATAAAAATAGTTACGTTTAAGAAATGGACACAATAAAAGTAAAGAGAAAGATTCAAGAGAAAAGGAAAATGGATTTTTGAAAATTTCCCAGGGACGGAGAGAAACCAGGGGACGCCCGGTTAAGCTCTCTCTGGCTCCATGTGGGAGAGGTTTTCTGCTGTCTTTGTGTTGTCTGTGTTCAGTGCACTGGCCTGTCGACCTGTTAAGGTCCATGTGTTAATTCATGTTTCCTGTTCCGTCATCTGAATGACTGGCTGTTCTGTTTTATGTTGGAAAAAGAAAATTGGTTACAAAATTTTGTCTACTGGCTTTCGATCTCTTGATTTGGTTGGTCCACACAGCAGAGACAGATTTGAATTGCCCTGTGCAAGCGGGCCGGAGAGAGGACCCCAACCCTCGCTTTGGCAGGGCAGGAGAGGAAAAAACTGTTAGAAAACGGTTTTAAAGCCAGTCTGCAGCTTCTTAGCTCTAAGGCTGGGAAGCTGAGAGTTGGTTTTTCCTGGAAGGATTTTCCTGGAAGGTTCTCTGCAATTGGGTCCAGAAATTGACAGTGTTGTTTATTGTAGCTAGAAAAGGTAAAATTCTGGGGCCGGCTGGAGTGAGCAGGGCCGACTGGAGCAAGCAGGTTTGACCGGAACAAGGAAAAAAAAAAAAGGTAAAATTCTTTGATTGGTCTAAGTTCTGATCGGTCTTAAAGGTGAAAATATGCTCTTCATGTATTGGTCATAGAATAATGGCTTATAAATTGATGAGTATGATCAAAAGGGTGTAAGAATTGTTACAAAAAGGTTAACTTAAAGTGGTTGCTCAGACTTAGAGCTGCATAGCAACACGTGGCATAGAGCAGCCCAGAAAGCTAGGCCTCTAAAATACTGCTAAATTCTTAACTAGTGTTGGAATCATTTCAAGCATGTGGCATAAACAAGCCCAGAAAA
>LR753314.1:1126239-1231485 GCA_902729485.2 Mus minutoides
CCAATCCATGAGCATGGGAGATCTCTCCATTTCTGAGATCTTCTTTGATTTTTTTTTTTTTTTCTTGAAAGACTTGAATTTATTGTCATACACGTCTTTCACTTGTTTGGTTAGAGTTACCACAAGATATTTTATATTAGATGTGGCTATTGTGAAGGGACTTGTTTTCCTAACCTCTTTCTTGACCTGTTTATCATTTGTATAAAGGGAGGCTACTGATTTATTTGAGCTAGTTTTATATCCAGCCATTTTGCTGAAGTTGTTTTTCAGCTGAAGTTCTCTGGTAGAATTTTGGGGATCGCTTATGTATACTGTCATATCATCTGCAAATAGAGATACCTTCATTTCCTCTTTACCAATTTTTATCCCCTGGATCTCTTTTTGTTGTCTCATTGTTCTAGCTAATATTTTGATACTATATTGAATAGACATGGGGAGAGCGGGCACCCTTATTTTGTCCCCAATTTCAGTGGGATGGCTTCAAGTATGTCTCTATTTAATTTGATATTGGCTGTTGGTTTGCAGTAAATTGCTTTCATTATCTTTAGTTATGGGTCTTGATTTTCTGATCTCTGCAATACTTTTAACATGAAGGGGTGTTTTATTTTGTCAAATGCTTTTTCTGCATCTAAGGAGAAAAGTGATCATGTGATTTTTTTCTTTGAGTTTGTTTATATAGTGGATTATGTTAATGAATTTTTATATATTAAATCAACCTTGCATCCCTGGGATGAAACCTACTTGATTGTGGTGAGTGATGATTTTGAAGTGTTCTTGGATTCGATTTGTAAGAATTATATTGAGTATCTTTGCATTGATATTCATAAGTGAGTTTGGTCTGAAGTTCTCTGTTTTGGTTGGGTCCTTGAGTGGTTTAGGTATCAGAGTAATTGTGGCTTCATGGAATGAATTAGGTAGTGTTCCTTCTGTTTCTATTTTATGGAATAGATTGAGGAACATTGGTATCAGGTCTTCTTTGAAGATTTAGTAGAATTCTGCACTAAATCCATCTGGCAGTGGGCTTGTTTTGGTTGGGATTTTTTTTTTTTTAATGACTTTGATTTTCTTAGAGGATATGGGCCTGTTTAGATAGTTTATGTGCTCTTGATTTAACTTTGACATGTGGTGTCTGGCTAGGAAACTGTCCGTTTCTTCTAGATTATCCGGTAGTGTTGAGTATGGGCTTTTGTTGTAGGATTTGATGATTTTTTAAATTTCCTCCATTTCTGTTGTCACATCTCTCTTTTCATTTCTAAATTTGTTAATTTGGATAGTGCCTCTCAGCTCTTTAGTTAGTTTGGCTAGGGGTTTATCTATAATGTTGATTCTCCAGAAGAAGCAGCATCTGGTTTTGTTCATTTTTTAATTATTCTCTTTGTTTTTATTTGGTTGATTTCAGCTATGGGTTTTATTATTTCCTGCTGTCTCCTCCTCTTCAGTGTATTTTCTTCTTTTTATTCTAGAGCTCTTAATTGTGCTGTTGAGTTGCTGGTTTAAGATATGTCCAGTCTCTTTACCTGGGCTCTTAATGTTATGAATTTTCCTCTTAGTACAGCTTTCATTGTGTCCCATAACTTTGGGTATGATCTGCCAACATTTCTTTTTTTTTTTTTCCTTGGTTTTTTTTTGTCATTTTAAAAAATAGATATTTTCTTCATTTACATTTTAAATGCTATGCTAAAAATCCCCTATACCCTCCCCCATCCCCAGCCCTGCTCTCCTACCCACCTACTCCCACTCTTGGTCCTGGCATTCCTCTGTATTGGGGCATATAAAGTTTGCAAGTGCAAGGGGCCTCTCTTCCCAATGAAGGCCGACTAGGCAATCTTCTGCTACATATGCAGCTAGAGATATGAGCTCTGAGGGAACTGGTTAGCGCATATTGTTGCTCAACCTATGGGGTTGGAAACTCATTCAGCTCCTTGGGAACTTACTCTAGCTCCTCCATTGGGAACCCTGTGCTCCATCCAATAGCTGACTGTGAGCATCCACTTCTGTGTTTGCAAGGCACTGGCATAGCCTCACAGGAGACAGCTATATCAGGGCCCTTTCAGCAAAATCTTGCTGGCTTATGCAATAGTGTCTACATTTGGTGGCTTATTTTGGGATAGATCCCTTGCTGCAGCAGTCACTGGTTGGTCGTTCCTTTCCTCTCAGATCCACACTTGGTCTCTGAAACTCCTTCCATGTGTGTTTTGTTCCTAATTCTAAGAAGGGGCCAAGTGTCCACATTTTGGGCTTTGTTCTTTCATGTGTTTCACAAATTGTATCTTGGGTATTCTAGATTTCTGGGCTAATATCCACTTATCAGTGAGTACATTATATGTGACTTCTTTTGTGATTGGGTTACCTCACTCAGGATGATACCTTCCAGATCCATCGATTTGCCTAGGAATTTCATAAATTCATTGATTTTAATAACTGAGTAGTATTCCATTGTGTAAATGTACCACATTTTCTGAATCCATTCCTCTGTTGAGGACACCTACGTTCTTTCCAGCTTCTGGCTATTATAAATAAGGCTGCTATGAACATATTGGAGCATGTGTCCTGATTACCAGTTGGAACATCTTCTGGATATATGCCCAGTAGAGGTATGGCAGGATCCTCCAACAGTACTATGTCCAATTTTCTGAAGAACCACGAGACTGATTTCCAGAGTGGTAGTACAAGCTTGCAATCCTACAAACAATTGGAAGAATGTTCCTTTTTCTCCACATCCTCGCAAGCATCTGCAGTCACCTGAATTTTTGATCTTAGCCATTCTGACTGGTGTGAGGTGTAATTGCAGGGTTGTTTTGATTTGCATTTCCCTGATGATTGAGGATGTTGAACATTTTCTCAGGTGCTTCTCAGCCAGTCGGTATTTCTCAGTTGAGAATTCTTTGTTTAGCACTGTGCCCCATTTTTTAATGGGGATATTTGATTTTCTGGTGTCCACATTCTGGAGTTCTTTATATATTGGATATTAGTCCCCTATCTGATTTAGGATTGGTAAAGATCATTTCCCAATCTTTTGGTGGCCTTTTTGTCTTATTGATAGTATTATTTGCAATTTATGAGGTCCCATTTGTTAATTCTCGATCTTACAGCACAAGCGATTGCTGTTCTATTCAGGAATTTTTCCCCAATGCCCATATTTTCGAGACTTTCTCCCACTTTCACTTCTATAAGTTACAGTGTCTCTGGTTTTATGTAGAGTTCTTTGAATCACTTAGACTTGACCTCAGTACAAGGAGATAAGAATGGATCAATTCCCATTCTTATACATGATAATCACCAGTTGTGCCAGCACCATTTGTTGAAAATGCTATCTTTTTTCCACTGGATGGTTTTAGCTTCCTTGTCAAAGATCAGGTGACCATAGGTGTGAGGGTTCATTTCTGTGTCTTCAATTTACGCCATTGATCTACCCGTGTGTCACTGTACCAATACTATGCATTTTTTATTACAATTGCTCTGTAGTACAGCTTGAGGTCAGGCATGGTGATTCCATCAGAGGTTCTTTTATTGTTGAGAAGAGTTTTTGCTATCCTTTTTTTTTTTTTAATTATTCAAGATGAATTTGCAAAATGCTCTTTCTAACTCATTGATGAATTGAGTTGGAATTTTGATGGGGATTGCATTAAATCTGTAGATTGCTTTAGGCAAGATAGCCATTTTGACTATATTGATCCTGCCAATCCATGAGCATGGGGAGACCCTTCCATCTTCTGAGATCTTCTTGGATTTCTTTCTTCAGAGGCTTATCATACAGATCTTTCACTTCCTTAGTTAGATTCACACCAAGATATTTTATATTGCTTGTTACTATTGTGAAGGGTGTTGTTTCCCTATTTTTTTTCTCAGCCCATTTATCCTTTGTGTAGAGATTTGTTTGATTTGTTTGAGTAAATTTTATATCCAGATACTTTACTGAAGCTGTTTAGGAGTTCTCTGGTGGAATTTTTAGGATCACTTATATATACTATCATATCATCTGCAAATAGTGATATTTTGACTTCTTTTCCAATTTGTGTCCCCTTGATCTACTCTTATTGTTAAATTGCTCTGGCTAAGACTTCAAGTACTATATTGAATAGGTAGGGAGAAAGTGGGCAGCCTTGTCTAGTCCCTGACTTTAGTGGGATTGCTTCCAACTTCTCTCCATTTACTTTGATGTTGGCTACTGATTTGCTGTAGATTGCTTTTATTATATTTAGGTATGGGCTTTGAATTCCTGATTTTTCCACGACTTTCATCATGAATGGGTGCTGGATATTTTCAAATTCTTTCTCAGCATCTAATGAGATATTCATGTGGTTTTTGTCTTTGAGTTAATTTATATAGTGGATTACTTTGATGGATTTCTGTATATTAAACCATCTCTCCATTCTTGGGATGAAGCCTACTTGGTCATGATGGATGATCATTTTGATGTGTTCTTGAATTCGGTTAGTGAGAATTTTATTGAGTATTTTTGCATCAATATTCATAAGGGAAATTGGTCTGAAGTTCCTTATCTTTGTTGTGTCTTTATATGGTTTAGGTATCAGAGTAATTGTGGCTTCATAGAATGAATTGGGTAGTGTGCCTTCAGATTCTATTTTGTTGAACAGTTTGAGAAGAACTGAAATTAGGTCTTCTTTGAAGGTCTGATAGAACTCTGCACTAGACCCATCTGGCCCTGGGCTTTTTTTGGTTGGTCAGACTCTTAATGACTGCTTGTATTTCTTTAGGGGATATAGGACTGTTTAGGTCATTAATCTGATCCTGATTTAACTTTGGTACTTGGCATGTGTCTAGAAATTTGTCCATTTCATCCAGATTTTCCAATTTTTTTGAATATAGACTTTTATAGAAGTATCTGATGGTATTTTGGATTTCTTCAAGATCAGTTGTTATCTCTTCCTTTTCATTTCTGATTTTGTTAATTAGGATGCTGTCCCTGTGCCCTCTAGTAAGTCTGGCTAAGGGTTCATCTATATTTTTGATTTTCTCAAAGAATCAGCTCCTGGTTTGATTGATTCTTTGAATAGTTTTTTTCTTTTTTGTTTTGTTTTGTTTTTTTTGTTTCCACTTGGTTGATTTCGCCCGTGAGTTTGATTATTTGCTGTCATCTACTCTTCTTGGGTGAATTTGCTTCCTTTTGTTCTAGAGCTTTTAGGTGTGCTGTCAAGCTGCTAGTATATGCTCTCTCCAATTTCTATTTGTAGGCAACCAGAACTATGAGTTTTCCTCTTAGGAATGCTTTCATTGTGTCCCATAAGTGTGAGTATGTTGTGGCTTCATTTTCATTAAACTCTAAAAAGTCTTTAATTTCTTTCTTAATTTCTTCCATGACCAAGGTATCATTGAGTAGAGTGTTGTTCAGTTTCCACGTGAATGTTAGTGTTCTGTTATTTATGTTGTTCTTGAAGATCAGCCTTAGTCCATGGTGTTCTGATAGGATGCATGGGACAATTTCAATAGTTTTGTATCTGTTGAGGACTGTTTTGTTGCCAATTATATGGTCAATTTTGGAGAGGGTACCATCGGGTGCTGAGAAGAAGGTATATCCTTTTGTTTTAGGATAAAATGTTCTATAGATATCTGTTAAATCCATTTGTTTCATAGCTTCTGTTAGGTTCACTGTGTCTCTGTTTAGTTTCTGTTTCCAGGATCTGTCCATTGATTAGAGTGGTGTGTTGAAGTCTCCCACTATATTGTGTGAGGTGCAATGTGTGCTTTGAGCTATACTATACTTTCTTTCATGAATGTGGCTTCCCTTGCATTTAGAGCATATATATTCAGAATGAGAGTTCCTCTTGAAGGATTTTAACTTTGATGAGTATGAAATGCCCCTCCTTGTCTTTTTTGATATCTTTGGGTTGAAAGTGAATTTTATTCCATATTTGAATGGCTACTCCAGCTTGTTTCTTTAGACTGTTTGCTTGGAAAATTGTTTTCCATCCTTTTACTCTGAGGTAATGCCTATCTTTTTTCCTGAGGTATTTTTCCTGTAAGCAGCAAAATGCTGGGTCCTGTTTGTGTAGTCACTCTGTTAGTCTATGTCTTTTTATTGGGGAAGTGAGTCCATTGATATTGAGAGATATTAAGGAAAGGTAATTTTTGCTTCCTATCATTTTTGTTGTTAGAGTTGGGATTCTGTTCTTGTGGCTATCTTCCTTTAGGTTTGTTGAAGGATTATTTTCTTGCTTTTTCTAGGGCGTAGTTTCCTCCTTGTATCGGCGTTTTTCCATTATTATCCTTTGAAGGGCTGGATTCATGGAAAGATATTGTGTAAATTTGGTTTTGTCATGGAATACTTTGGTTTCTGCATCTATGGTAATTGAGAGTTTTGCTGGATATACTAACCTGTGCTGGCATTTGTGATCTCTTAGTGTCTGTATAACATCTGTCCAGGATCTTCTGGCTCTCATAATCTCTGGTGAGAAGTCTGAAGTAATTCTAATTAGCCTTCCTTTATATGTTACTTGACCTTTTCCTTTATTGCATTTAATATTCTGTCTTTATTTAATGCATTTGTTGTTCTAATTATTATGTGTCTGGAGGAATTTCTTTTATGGTCTAGTTTATTTGGAGTTCTGTAGGCTTCTTGTATATTTATGGGCATCTCTTTCTTTAGGTCTGGGAAATTTCCTTCTATAATTTTGTTGAAGATATTTGCTTGCCCTTTAACTTGAAAATCTTCATCCTCATCTACTCCTATTATCCATAGGTTTGGTCCTCTCATTGTGTCCTTGATTTCCTGGATATTTTGAGTTAGGATCTTTTTGCATTTCGCTTTTTCTTTGACTGTTGTGTCCACGATCCTTATGAAATCTTCTGCACCTGAGATTCTCTATCCATCTCTTGTATTCTGTTGCTGATGCTCATATCTATGGTTCCTGATTTTTTTTTCCCTAAGGTTTCTGTCTCCATGGTTATCTCCCTTTGTGTTTTCTTTATTGTTTCTACTTCCATTTTTAGGTCCTGGATGGTTTTGTTCAATTCCATCACCTGTTTGATATTGTTTTTCTGTAACTCTCTAAGTGTTTTCTCTTTAAATGCTTCTAGTTGTTTACCTGTGTTTTCCTGTATTTCCTTCTTAAAGTCCTCCATCATCATCATGAGAAGTGACTTTAGATCCATTTCTTGCTTTTCTGGTGTAAAGATGTATCCAGGACTTGCCATGTGGGTGTATTTCGTTCTGATGATGCCAAGAAACCTTGGTTTCTGTTGCTTCTGCTTTTATACTTGCCTCCTGACATCTGATTATCTCAAGTCCTTGCTGTCCTCAATATATCTGATTGCAGCCTGTCCTTCTTATAATCCCAGTATATTCAGGACTCCTCTGGGTCCAGCTATCACTCTGATCCTTTGAATGTGGGCTCCTGTGAACCTAAGATTCTGGGTGTGTCTGAGTTCTTGGCAGTCAGGTTCCACTGATACCCTGAAATACTGGTGTGACCCAGCTCCTGTTATCCTGGGATACTGTTGTTCTAAGATCCTGGGTGTGTTACAGTGTCTGGGATTGGAGTCTCCTTCGAGGAGTGTGAAGCTGTCTGGTCTGGGGTCTGAAGAACACGTGGAGAGTCCTCTAGGGATCATGGGGGTGTCCACCAACCCTGCGCCCAAGGTGACCAGGTGCTGGGCTGACCAGAAGGGACCTCTGCCCAGGGTCTGGCTGATTCTCTGCCTTCCTAATGCTATCTCAGGTCCTGAGCAATTAGATTGGAACAGATGTTGTCCTCTACTCACCAGTGGTCTCAAGATGGCATGGAGAGTCCTCTAGCGACTGTGGAGGTGTCTGCTGACCCTCTACCCAAGGTGACCAGGAGCTGGCACAAACTGGAAGGGCCCTATGCTCCTGGTCTGGCTGATCCTCTGCTTCCCCAGTGCTGTCTTGGGTCCTGAGATTTGTTTGGAACAGTAGTTGTGTTCCACTCAGCAGTGGTCCCAAGAACACATGGAGAGTCCTCTAGGGACTGTGGGGGTGTCCACTGACCCTACACCCAAGGTGACCAGGTGCTGGCCCCGACCGGAAGGAGCTTCTGCCCAACATTTTCTTTAAATTCCAGGAAGTATTTAATTTCTTTATTTCTTCTCAGACCATGTTATCATTGAGTAGAGAACTGTTCAGCTTCCATGTACATGTGGGCTTTCTGTTTTGGGGTAGGTTTTTTGTGTTTTTTTTGGGGGGGGGTCATAAATGTTCAAAATTGTGACTTTCTCTTGGTGGAATTTTGTGGGGCAATGGGCTATGCAAAGACACCCTGGTTTTCAGTCAAGCTGAGGTCTTGAACACTTGTGGAACCAGGTGATAGAAATTTCCACCTACATTGGAAGGTAGGCACTTGATCATGTCTCCTGGACCCCTGGCTCCTGTCAAAGTTACTATCCCCACAGCCCCCATAGGAGAGTCATGTGTCTAGCAGTCATGTAGACAATGTCCCAAGCTTCTGGCCTTCTGGCTAGACTCCTCCCCACAGTTACCTAGCAACAGCAAGATAGCAAAGCCCACTATAAGAGGTGCTGCTTGGTCCATCCTCACTCTCTCAAGCTCTCTTACTCTCTAAGCTTTTACCTCTCTCTCTCTAAGCCTTCACCTTTCTTACTCTCTCTTTTTCTCTCTTTCCCTCCCCCCACCCCACCACCATGTGGCCAAGGCTGATCTGGTCTCTCTTTCTATCTTTTCTCTTTCCCCCTACCTTTCGACAATAAAGCTCTAAAACTATAGAGTGTCTCTGTTCATCAAGGCCCACTGTGCTTGGTTGATGGGATAGGCTTTCTTCTAATGAGCTGCTTCTAACCTTCCATCAGGCCTTCCTGTGCTCCAGACACAGACTGGACTTCCTTATTATGCTTAATAGCTTCTTTGTTGAAAGTCTATTTTATTGGATATTAGGATGGCAACTCCAGCTTGTTTCCTGGGACCATTTGTTTTGAAGACAGTTTTCATCCTTTAACTCTGAGATAGTGTTTGTCTTTTTTATTGAATTGTATTTGTTATATGCATCAAAATGCTGGATCTTGTTTTCATACCTGGTCTTTTAGCTTATGTCTTTTTATGGGTGAGTTGAGTCCATTAATATTGAGAGATATTAAAGACAAATTACTGTTGGTTCCTGATGTTTGTGTATGTAGGTGGTTTTATGTGCTTGTGGTTCTCTCCTTTTGGCTTTGTTGTCAGATGCTTAATATCTTCTCTTCTCTTTGGTGTATGTACCTTCCTTGTGTTGGAGTTTTCCTTCAAGAATCCTATGTAGGGCTGGATTGGTAGATAGATATTGTTTGAATTTGGTTTTGTCCTGGACTTTGTTTTCTCCACCTATGCGGATTGGGAGGTTTGCTGGGCTGGCATTTGTGTTCTCTTAGAATCTGTATGAACTCTGACCAGCCTCTTCTGTCTTTTGTATTCTCTGTTGTGAAGTCTATTAGAAATCCGAGAGTTTTAACTTTGTATGTTACTTGGCTTTTTTTCCTTTGCAGCTTTTAATATTCTATCTTTGTTTTGTGAATTTAGTGTTTTAATTAATCTGTTAAAAGAATATTTTTTAATGGTCCCATTTATTTGATGTTCTATAGGCTTCTTGCACCTTTATGGCCATGTCTTTTGGTTGGGGTAGTTATCCTCCATGATTTTGTTGAAGACATTTTCAGGCCCTTTGAGCTGGGAGTCTTCATTCCCCTCTATTCTGATTATTCTTAGATTTGGTCTTTTCGTTGTGTCCTGAATTTCCTGAATATTTTTAGTTAGTTACTATTTTTGTTTTGAGGTTTTTTTTTTTTTTGACAGTTGTGTCCATCTCGTCAACAGTATCTTCTCTACCTGAGATTCCCTCTTCTAGCTCTTGTATTCTGTTGGTGATACATATGTAATTAATCCCTGCCCTCTTTTGTAGCCTTTCCATTTCCAGGTTTGCCTCTATGTGTGTTTTCTCTATTATTTATACTTCCACTTTTAGGTCTTGGACTCCTTTATTCATTTTTTTTTCACATGTTTGTGTTTTCCTGTGTTTCTTTAAGTGAGTTATTTATATCCTCCATAAAAGTCTCTATTTTCTTCATGAGATGGGAATTTACATCAGCTTCCTGATTTTCAGATATGTTGGTGTAATATATTACATCTGGAATGAAGTTCTCCCTTCCTCATCTCCCTCTACTACCTTTTCCTTACCTCTCCTCTCCTCAATATACCCACTTGCATTTCCCTTAAGAACAACAACAACAACAACAAAAAAAAAACAGGCCTCCCAATGATATCAACCAACCATGGAATAACAAGTTGCAATAAAACTAGGCACAGACCTTCAGATCATGGCTGGACAAGGCAACCCATTAGTAGAAAAACAGTCCCAAGAGCAGGCAAAAGAGTCAGTGATTGCCCCTTTCCCCACTGTTAGAAGTACCACAATAAGAGTAAGCTACACAACTGTTACATATATGCAAAAGTCCTAGGTAAGACACATGTACATTTCTTAATTGTCAGTTTTGTCTATGTGACTCCCTATCAGCCAAGATCTGTTGATTCTTTGGGCAGTGTTCTTGTTCTGTCATTGGCCACTCTGGGTCCTACAATCCTTCCCCCACTCCCCTCTTCTACAGGATTCTCCAAGGTATTCCTAATGTTTGGCTATCTGTTCCTTTCAATTGCTGGATAAATCCTCTTTGATGACTATTATGTTAGGTTTCTGTCTACAATTATAGCAGAGTATCACTAGAAATCATTTCATTGACTTTTTTTCCCCTTTCCAGTTTGATTTGGTTCTATCCAAGTCTCTGGACCATCCTTCGATTCCTGGTCCTCCAGTTAGTGTCAGACATGTATTATCTCTAGTGTTATGTGTCTCAAGCTGGACCAGTCATTGGTTGATTCCATTAGTTTTGTGTCACATGTATCCCAGCACATCTGACAGACAGGACAAAGGTAAAGTCAAAGGAATCCTGATTGGTTTGATGTTCCAGTACCACTATTAGGAGCCTAGACTGATAATAGAAGGTGCTTTGTTCATGTTTCGTAATCCCTATTACTAGGAGTTTCTTTAGTGTTATCCTCTTAGATTCTAGAGAGTTTCCATTTCACCAAGTTTTTAACCTTAACACCAAATGCCGCACAAATTTGTCTGAGTCCTCACTCTGTCCATTATTTCTCCCCAGTCTGATCCTCTTTGTTCCCATCCCCACCAACCCCCAGTCCAAATATCAGTCTTTTACATTCTATGCAATATTGCTTTAGTTCATTGGTTCTCAACCTTCCTAATACTGTGAACCTTTAATAAGTTCCTCATGTTGTGGTAAATCCTAACCATAAAATTATTTTCATCCTACTTCATAACTATGAATTTACTATCATTATGAATAGTAATATAAATATCTGTGTTTTCTGAAAATCTTAGGTGGCCCCTTTGAAAGGGTCATTCATTCCCCCTCCCAAGAGGTCACAACCCACAGGTTGAGAACCATTGCTTTAGTTGGAGTCTCCTTTAACATGCTTGTTATCTGTGTATGTGGGTACCTGCCTTAGTACTCTAACAGCAAGAACCATGGATTTCTTCTTACTGTGTCTTATCTACTGTCTAATATCAACCTTCATAGATCAGGTTTTCAATAAGTGTCAGAGGCTTTACTATATATGCATTGACTTCATTCAACAGAAAACTATCAATGTGTGATTTTCTGTGAATTTCTCTCACTTATTTACAAGTTATTCTTAGGAGATATGAACTGCAATTGTGCTGGTTTATTTTCTATTATATATCTGTACACAGGTATTTGTGTCATGAGCAATCTTGCAGAAAAGTATACATAGTTTTTGTTCTCTAAAATAAAAGTGTGCTTATTTGCTCTGGGAGATAGAAACAATATTCATCCCTCCAAGCAACTGTAGGACTGTGAATTACCCACTATAAAGATCTCGTGAATTTTTTCTACTGTATCATATTTTTGCTATGCTAGCATTTGACTGGTTGCACTGTAAGACAAGGAACAATGGGAATTGAGTCAAATAAATGTTTGTTGTTAGATAACCTGCTTTGTACCTAAGCTTGAGATTTTCACTGTTCTGATAGGATTCTAACAGTTATGACAAGGTACTTTGTTAATTTACATTCTTGTCTTTAAAATATGAGGTTATAAAAACAATTTTATGGATATCTATAGATAAGCTGGTTATCCCTGCAGTAAAATGTATAAATATTATAAGCCTTGAAATTATTGTTTTCCATATGTAGATGACCCTTAGTCATCACTGGTTCTGAATTGGAGTCTAGTTAACCATTAGCCAAAAATATTTTCTTATTGCATCTACACTGAATGTGGACCTTTTAAAGCCATGGACTGTTTAAAGAATTAAGGAGGGTATATATATATTTGCATAAAAATGTATTCCATGTTATGTGAGGTAATTGAAATTCTCTCACCGTTGGTATCCATAGTAGCTCTGTGACCATCTTTAAAGTTATCTACCTTGACTTACCAGGGGCAAAAAGAATTTTCTAATAAGGTCTAAGCAGTATTTATTTAAAGAGAAAATAAGCTACTTCTAAGCTGTTAATTTATAAGTCATAATGAATTCAGAAAATGGAAAAAAAATCATTTCAACAATTATTTAGTTGTAATGGTGTCTAAGTAATTTTTAGACATGTCGGAGGAGCTTGAAAGTTGTAGCTTTGTTACATGTATATATTGTCTGTCTTTCTATTTTTTCTTTATTTTTACCTTCGGAACTATGATATTGTATCAAAAGACCTGTGTCGGTCTTAGAACTAATTAACTTCTATTTCTTTGATTAAACAAATATAGTTGAGGACCAAATACTACTCTAGCTCAGGGATCATAAAGACAACAGACTGAGTTTCACAGGTATATGGTTACACAGGACAGAAACCAACTCTGTATAGTGTTTATTCAATAGGAACTCTGTGTCTGGAAATGGTAAGTTAGGACTTGGGTATGACTGAGTTAATCTTGAACCAGTACTTTTGGTTCAAATGCTTGTTATTCGGCAGTGTAACAGCCTATAAATAGGATTGCGATTAACAGATTTCTAGAACTGCAAATAATTATCTATCTGCCTGTCAAATTTTATAGATTTTGCCTCATTTGAACTTTATGATACAGAGAGAGAATGAGATTGTGAAGTTTGTGTCTGTTGTATGATACATATTTAAGACAGGGATGGGGAGAAGTCTGCTTGCAAAAGGTAAGAAATAATAAAGTAATATTAATTGTGAAAAATAAAATGATCATTTTAAACAATTTAAAAATTACAAACCATCCTTCAAAATGTACTTTGAACTTTGAAAGCAATTGTCTCCATAATAGAAACCATTTTTTTAGATGCCATTAATAGATACCATTAATTTGTCATCAACAGTTTCAGGTTATTATGATATGATTGATCATTGTATACTGTACAGATGACAGACAAGTTTTTTTTTTTTAGCAAACAGAAATATGGATCATCTATTTGAGAAAAAGGTTGAAGCAATAATATTCTTTATAAAGAAATAGAGCCTATTGTAAGGCATTCAAAACATTTTCTCACCTAGCTTATTATTCAAAAAGTTTTCATCAGGACACTGAAGTATCTTTTATAATTTAAGGGCACATGAAATTAAGACTGTTTTTTTGGAAACTATCTGTAAAATGTTTGTAATAATC
This sequence comes from Mus minutoides, assembly GCA_902729485.2. Taxonomy (NCBI): domain Eukaryota; kingdom Metazoa; phylum Chordata; class Mammalia; order Rodentia; family Muridae; genus Mus; species Mus minutoides. The sequence continues at coordinate 1,139,866 of LR753314.1, forward strand.
ACAATGTATATGTGCATTTTAAGTATTTAATGCCTATTTTAGTTTATGTTAGTTTTGAAATAGCTTCCTTGCATACCATGTAGTGTGGTAATATAGCACCCCTAGTATCTCCGTCTGTCCCTTAAACCCCTGCTGATGTGCTTGTTCTTCCCAGATCCTCCCTGTTCTGGGCTCCAAAGTAGGGTAATGGAAATGTTTTGTTTATATTTAGGCTTAGTACTCAGATGTTCCTCACTCCACACTTTGTCATTATGAATCTTTCTTTAACTGTAGTTAATGTATTCCTAATAAAAACTTTCTTATATAGAAAAAATAAACACATTTAAAGAGATAACGAAAAGGTCCTCCTAAGGAATCACCCTTCTCCTCAGCTTCTTTCAGCCTTCCCTAATTCAACAACAGGGGTCAGCAGCTTCTGTCCATTAATTGGGTACAAATAACTGCATCTGACTCTTTCAGGTACTTGTTGGGTCTTTCAGAGGGTAGTCATGATAGTCCCCTTTTTGTGAGCTCTCCATAGCCTCAGTAATAGTGTCAGGCCTTGGGACACATGCTTGAGCTGGATCCCACTTTGGGCCTGTCAGAGAAACTTCTTCTCATCAGGCTCCTCTACATTTCCATCTCTGTAATTCTTTCAGAAAGAAACAATTATGGGTTAGAGAAATAAGCTGAATAAAAGGGTGATTCTGTAGGAGGACCAGCAGGCTTAATTAATCTGAACCCCTGAGATTTTCAAACACTGGACCACCAAACAGTCAGCATAAACCAGCTGATATGAGGGTCCCAACACACGTATAGTAGAGAACTTCCAGGTCTGTGTTCATTCAGATATGATGTACCTAACCCTCAAGAGACTGGAAGCCCCAGGGAGTTTAGAGGTCAGGTAAGGTGCAGGTAAAGGTATCCATGTAGATAGAGACAGGGTGGGGTGGGGAGGAGTTGTGAGATATGGAGCAGTCAGAGGGTGGTTGGGGAGTGTTGGGAAATGGAATATGGAGTGTAAAAAATGAATTACAAATAAAATTAAATGAAGAAAATAAAGAAATACAAAAGGATGAAAAACTAATTAAGATTTATTTTGCAAAAAGTAATTGTGTCTTACATTATAAATAGGTTCCCCCAGCTATTTGCTATTTATATTTCTTTCCATTTTCTTTCACATATTAACAGAACTGAATGTATAGTTTTGAGCAGCTGAAGGAATATGAAGTCAAAGTGGAAAAGGAGAGACTCTGACACCTTGAAAACAAAATCTATTGTACTGAAAGAGCAGATAGATTTGTAAATAAATAATAGAAAGTCAAAAGAGGAAAGTTCCATGAATATTTTTTTTTAATGTAGTAGAGACAAAGACCATGAAGTGTCTGACTACTTAGAAAAATTACCAAGAAAGTTACATGACAGTCATGATCAGATTTGAGTTGACCAACCTATGATCAGATGGAGGGACCCAGCAAAGTCAGGGAAGAAGCAATATATCAGTGTTACACTGCAGACATGGTGTGATAAGGCAGAAGTCAGGGGAAACTAAGAAGGTAAAGTGAAAAAAAAAAAAAAACCTTCATTGTGAGTTTCTTAGGACCACATTCTCTTTACAGGGACCACCTGTAAAACCTTGGACTGGAGAAATGAAAAAAATCCCAGTGTGTTTAAAGAATAAAACATACAAATAATAGTTAGGATGGTGGATTATAGATAAAATCACTGTTCTTGGGGATCACATGGAAAGTTCCTTGTTTCTGTAAGACGACAGATGACTAGGACTCAAGCCAACAGAGTCTGCTTCAAGATGATGATAGCCTTTGGTACGCATTATGAATGCCAGTGGGAAGTTAGGAGATAAACTCTAAGTAACTAAGAAGGACAAAAGATAAAGTCAAGGTTTTGACTTTAGATCAGTGTGCAGTGTTGCCAGCAAGAGAAAAGAAAGAAAACTGAGAAAGAGTATTGGGCTAGCAGTGAGTCCACACTTTATATTGTTAGTTTAGGATGCACAAAGTGTGTGCCCAAGATAGCATGGTGGAAACAGGACAGAGATAGATAGATACATGACAGCTGATCTGGAGCTTTGTAACTCCACAGGGCCTTTGTGAATGAACTCAAGTGGCAGTAAAAGAAACTAGCCAGATCATAAGTACCGAAAGATGGATCCCACAAACAAAGTAGCACCTTCCTTTCTGAAGCATATAATAGAAAATAACTCCTGCGGGTGCGAGAAGGAACATGAAGAATAAACTGGAATTCTAAGTGTCCACAGATAAAGGTCAAAAGTGCTTAAATCAGATATTGAAGGTGGAGACTCGTGAGCACCCAACTAGATCAGAATGTCGTTAAAACTACAGTGGATGGAAATTTGGAAGAAAGGGAAAAGCTACCTTATATTTTTAGTTAATTAAAAGCTATACCATGGAAAATAGTCTGGGTAATTGAAATACTGTTTAAGGTATGTAACTATTCAAACTTGCACAAAAGTGTTTTTCTTAGTTTATCATTAAACAGAGTATCATTTTGTGAGTCATAGAACTTTTGTTCTGACGTAAAATTAGCTATCATTAACACATATGGAACCCAGAATGGCCCTGGAAACAGACCAGACATTGGTATGTAGTTCTCAAAGAATTCTTCCCTTCTATGGACTCTAACTTTCATCACAATAAGGAGGAGCCTCTCACTGATTCTGGAACTGGAACTACTAGTTGATTCTTGGTCCATCTTTCTCTGTTTCCTAAGGAGAGCTACATTGCCTGCCTGGCTTTTTCCACAGATTGTAAAGATCCAAACACCAGTCATCACATTTGCATGGCAAGTGATTTATGTACTGAGCCAAGTTCCCAGTCCAGGAACTTTAACTTTTATATGCAAGTTATTTCTTTAAATCTCACACTAAGATCCAAAGATTTTTCTTGACAAAATTGTCCTCATAGTTATCTCTTGTTTTAATTAAAAACATATTTTTCATAAAATATATCCTGATCACAATTTTACCTCCCTCATCTCTCCCCCAGATCTTAGCCTCCCATTCTACTTGATACACCGCTTGCTCTCTCCTTAGAAATTCAAGGAGAGGGGACTTTCAGGATAGCATTTAAAATGTAAATGAAGATAATATCTAATTAAAAAAAAGTTCAACGAGGCAAAAATAAATAAATAAAACACAAGAAACACACACAGAGAAGCACACAAAGAAAAACACACAAACAGACATGCACACCATAAATCAGAAAATCCAAAATTGAAACCAAGTTATCTTTAGCCCAAAAAATAAAGTTATAGGGAAAATGATAGAAACAAGATTCTTCACTGTAAAACATTCAGATTATAAATTCTCAAAGAACTTATATTCTCTGATTTTCATTTTAGTGGTAAATATATTAAATTATATATTTAGCCTGCAAAAACTGAAACATAAAAAATATGATTGTATTTTTCTTTCTTTCTTTCTTTCTTTCTTTCTTTCTTTCTTTCTTTCTCTCTCTCTTTCTCTCTCTCTCTCTCTCTCTCTCTCCCCCCTCTCTCTTTCTCCTCCTCCTCTTTCTCCTCCTCCTCCTTCTCCTCCTTTTTTTTTTCTTTGACAAGGGCTGATGGCTAGTATATCTCAGGCTAGCCACAAACTCACTATGTAACCAAAGAAGACCTTAAACTCCTAATTCATTTGTCTGCAAGTCTTACTCCCTCTGTCTTAAAATGCTAAGATAACAAGAATGGCCTGCTACATTCAGAAAGACTCCTTGTGTGAGTAAATCCAATTATTACAGACCATATGGCAGAGGAATTAGGAGCTTAGACTCTAGAGATGCCTAATGAGGTTCAAATCCAAGTTGTGCTACTTACTGTCTGCAAAAGGTTTAGTCACATCACACAGACTTTCTCTTTCTCCATGTCTTAATTTGCATGGAGGAGTTTGGAAAGGGTTGACTTTGATCTAGGAATTAATTTTATTTCTTATGCTGAAAATGAAACCTAAAACCTAAGAACTTGTACATGCAAGGGAAATGACCTAGGATTGAGCTACATCCCCAGTGCTTCTTATTAAAAAATATATTGAGAGTGATAATAGTTCACACTTCACAAATTAACTATATAAGTTATTACATCTAAGGCTCTGCATGTGTAGGCATTTACCATTACATTTTTATAATCAAAATACATTATCAGAAAACTTTCTCTTTGTCACTTTGGTATTTCTCTCTATTTGAAGATAATTTTTAATGATAGAATTGCAAGCATGGGCTAAGGGAACATAAGAATAGGCCAGAAAAACATTGGTTTACTAACAGTAACACAAAAGCAAGGTAAGACAGCCAACTTGGGGATCCCACAAACAGTTATTCACTGGACACACTGGACACACTTCATAATTCTCATTGGAAGAAACATTAAAGGGGAAGACCAATCATAAGTCCCTTCCAAGGACAATTATCAGAATTTGTCATCTGTAGGACAGTGGCTGTGTTCTGTCCAATGGGAATATAGAAATTATAAACTTTGAAATTGATTTCTAACTGGTAGTAGTGACATGCAATTTGTCACATGGCATACCATGGTGGCATACTGAGTACAATAATATTGAAACTGTGTAAATAGCACTGTATCAAAGTGCTAGTGGTAATTATGCAAAGAAAATATGAAATTAAAATTCTAACAATATGAATGTCATTCAAAATATGTTCTAAAAGAAAAACTCAATGAGAAAAGATCACCAGAATAAAGGTTATCAGATTCTTGTAGTCACCACTACAATAGAAATTCAATTTCATTTCATTAGTCCATTACATGTTTTTCTTTTACTACTACGGGTGTCTTGTATTTATAACCATCACTTATTTGAAAATTATAAGTCTGTTTTCACAATAATAACAAGAAAATAACAACAAAAATATGTATAATATTTATGAACAAGGACAAGGGGTGGGGTTGGTGTGGATTTATATTCTATATATAAATAGGCTTTATAATAGTTACTCTTCATTTCAACTTGATTGGATGTGGAGACAATCATCTCAGAAATAAACTGCTTGTCACACCAATGATGAATTTTTTGATCAGGTTATTTGTAGTCAGAAGATACACCCTGACACATTAAGGTGACAGACAACTAAAGAGAAATCAGAGAGAAACTAGTTCTACTTTTCACTTCATTGCCCCAGTTCCCAGATCACAATGCTGCTGCCTCTACTTCTGCGTGTCTTCACTGATACTGAGACCCAGTTGGGGGGGGGGGGTGATGGTTCACAATATGAATTAAAGACAAGTGTTTCTCTAAGTGGTCTAAAAGGTCAGCCTGGGAATGCTGAGATGTCCAAAACCATAAATTGACCAAGTACTAGGTTTTCAACCTCTCCAGAGTAAAAACAGTCCTCCTCAGACCACCATATGGTGTCATAGAAGGTAATAAAATAAAACATTCATTGTATATGTTCATCCTTTTGTTCTGTTCCTCTCATGAATCTTGATGAATACAGACACAAACCTTACTCTAATGACTCTCTTTCCTCAAATCCTAAATTCTTTTGCTCAGTCAAAACCAAATGTCTATAAAGATCTTTGGAGGTTCTGGAAAATACAATGCAGACTTTCAGAGCATGTGTCTGGACAATGGCTGAGGAAAAAACACAGACAACTGCTAAGATCAGCGAGATAGTTGTAGTTTCCAATTTGGAACTTGGACAGCTGTGTTTCCATAGATAAGACTTACCACTTGAATGACTACAAAAGTCAACTGATGACTGAAAAGATGTACAGACAATAGTCTTATACTGAGACTAGGATGAAACTGGTGTCTGCCAAAAGACTAGCCATGACATGTCAATCACATTATAGATACCTGAGATGGTCAACACAGATAGTAAACTCTGATCTCCTACCCCTGTTCTTCAAATTCCTTTTAATTAATATAAAATAAGAAGTATAGTAAGGGCAACACATTACAGATGATTATCTTTTAGATTCTATAATGAACAGTTCCACAGAATAAGAGCCCAGTACACCAGAGGAAATCACTGGAAAGCACTGGAGTTGATCACACGCTAATGGGAAGAACTGTAGGCAAAAGTTTTTGTGCTACATTCCATGTAAATGGACTGGGAAAACACACTTAGGATGGGCTAGTTTAATAAATTTCAGAAGACTTGGGCAAGGTGGCTGTCCATCATTGTGGGTTGTTTGGCCTATGTTTTTAATAAGGTAGACAGATAGTTGCTTGCAGTGTAAAAACCAATCAGTAAGGTAATAGGTTGAGACCTCTAGATTTTATGGTTTGAGGTTTAAAAAGCACATCCATCATTATAGTGAAGATTCTTCCACAGCAAAGTGCTTAGTATAGGAAAGCAAAGAGATGTGACATAATCACAGACATGGAATTTGGTTGTGTGAAACAGTATGTGTGGCAGATGTTATAACAAGAAGCTTACAGAAGCAAAAATGTTAACACCACCTAATCACTAATACCTAGAAAATGAAAAGAAAAATAGACTAAGGATGTTTAGCAACTGAAAAGGGGGAAAAATTCACACTAAATTTAAAAACCATAATGAGGGCCTTCTGCTCAGTCCTTGCTGCTGGGGCAGTCTCCTAGTTGGTCTGCTCCTGTGAAGACTATATCCCCATCCACCTAAGAGGACCTGCTATGCTCAGAGCAGTTGAGAAGATAAGGACCCTCTGCACTCAGAGAAGTTGAGGATCTTCTGCACTCAGTGCAGTTCATGATCAGCTGCACTCAGGGCAGCTGGACAACACCTTGAATGCTCCACTGAAGATCAAATAGTCTGAAGGCCTCCCAGGTGATCTACTGCTGCCAGAGCAGCAGATCAGCAGCTTCTCTGTCTCTTTGAAGAGCCCCCAATTGGAAGGCACCACAGGTGGTCTGACACAGACAGGGCAGCAAGCCTACCAGGAGACCTGAAGCAACTCAGGGACAAAAGAGGCAGACTTCAGAGAGGCACCCAGACCAAAAAATAACAGGGATATCAAGATGGTGAAAGTCAAGTGCAAGACCATAAGCAACAGAAGCCAAAATACATGGGAATAATCAGAACCCACTTCTCCCACCACAGCAACACACCTGTAAATCAGGAATCTGTCCTAAAATGCTATCTCATCAAGGTAATAGAGTCCTTTAAGGAGAATATCAATAACTCACTGAAGGAAATAGAGGAATAAACAGGTAAATAGGTGAATAAATTGAATATAGCAATCCAAGACCTAAAAGTGGAAGTAGAAACAATAACGAAAACACAAATGGAGGCAAAACTGGAATGTAAAATATAGGAGAAAGGGTCAGAAATTAAAGATGTAAGTATCACCAACAGAAGACAAGAGATAGAAGAGAGAATTCCATGTGTAGAACATACCTTAGAAGAGATTGACACAACTGTTAAAGAAAACTCAAAAAATAAAAAATCCTAAGCCAAAGCTTCTAGGAAATTCTGGACAGAGTGAAAACACCAAGTCTAAGAGTAAATGAAATAGAGAAAGAGAATGAAGATTCCCAGCTCAAAGGACCTGAGAATGTCTTCAACAAAATCATAAAAGAAAACTTCGCCAAACAAAAGAAAAAGATAATCATAAAGGTACAAGAAAGATATAGAACTCCAAATAAATAAGACTAGAAAAGAAAATCTTCCATCACATATTTATCAAAACACTAAATGCACAGTAGGAAGAAAGAATATAAAAAGCTGCAAAGGAAAAAGGCCAAGTAATATACAAAATTTTAAAATTACACCAGAAAATGAAACCAAAAGAGGCTGGTCAGAGATCATGCAGACTCTAAGAGAACACAAATGCCAGCTCAGGCTACTATACCCAGAAAAACTCTCAATGAACATAGATGGAGAAACAAACAAACAAACAAAAAACAAAAACAACAACAACAAAAAAAAAAAAAACAGGAAAAAACAAAATTCAAGCAGTATCTACCAATCTAGCCCTACAGAGGATTCTTAAAGGAAAACTCCAACATAAGGAAGGTACATACACCAAAGAGAAGACAAGATATTAAGCATCTGACAACAAAGCCAAAAGGAGAGAACCACAAGCTCATAAAGCCACCTACAAAAACAATCATATCAGGAACCAACAGTAATCTGTCTTTAATATCTCTCAATATCAATGGACTCAACTCATCCATATAAAGATATAAGGTAAAAAACTAGATAGGCAAACAAGATCCAGCATTTTGATGCATACAGATAACATACTTCAATAATAAAGACAGACACAAAAAGGTCTTCCAAGAAAATGGTATAATCAAAACAGATACAAGAAGATTGAAATAATACCATGCATTCTATGAGATGATCATGGCCTAAGACTACTATTTAAAAAAGGGAAAAATTACAGAAAATACTCGTACATATGGATGCTGAACAATTCTCAACTCAATTATAACATGGTCAAAAAAAAAATAGAGAAAGAAATTAAATACTTCCTGAAATTTAATGACAATGTTGGTAGATCATACCCAAACTTATGGGACACAATGAAAGCTGTACTAAGAGGAAAATTCATAACATTAAGAGTCCTGGTAAAGAGAAAGGACAGATCGTAAACCAGCAACTCAACAGCAGAAATGAGAGCTCTAGAAGAAAAAGAAGCAAACACACTGAAGAGGAGGAGACAGCAGGAAATAATAAAAGCCAGAGCTGAAATCAACCAAATAGAAACAAAGAGAATAATATTTAAAAAATCAACAAAACCTAAAGCTGCTTCTTCTGGAGAATCAACAAGATAGATAAACCCCTAGCCAAACTAACTAAAGAGCTGAGACGCAGTATCCAAATTAACAAAATTAGAAATTAAAAGAGAGATGTGACAACAGAAATGGAAAAAGTTCATAAAATCATCAGATCCTACAAAAAAAGCCCATACTCAACAATACTGGATAATCTAGAAGAAATGGACAGTTTCCTAGCCAGACACCACATGTCAAAGTTAAATCAAGAGCACATAAACTATCTAAACAGGCCCATATCCTCTAAGAAAATCAAAGTCATTAAAAAAGAAAAAAAAAAAATCCCAACCAAAACAAACCCATTGCCAGATGGATTTAGTGCAGAATTCTACTAAATCTTCAAAGAAGACCTGATACCAATGTTCCTCAATCTATTCCATAAAATAGAAACAGAAGGAACACTACCTAATTCATTCCATGAAGCCACAATTACTCTGATACCTAAACCACTCAAGGACCCAACCAAAACAGAGAACTTCAGACCAAACTCGCTTATGAATATCAATGCAAAGATACTCAATATAATTCTTACAAATCGAATCCAAGAACACTTCAAAATCATCACTCACCACAATCAAGTAGGTTTCATCCCAGGGATGCAAGGTTGATTTAATATATAAAAATTCATTAACATAATCCACTATATAAACAAACTCAAAGAAAAAAAATCACATGATCACTTTTCTCCTTAGATGCAAAAAAAGCATTTGACAAAATAAAACACCTCTTCATGTTTAAAATATTGCAGAGATCAGAAAATCAAGGCCCATAACTAAAGATAATAAAAGCAATTTACTGCAAACCAACAGCCAATATCAAATTAAATGGAGACATACTTGAAGCAATCCCACTGAATTTGGGGACAAAATAAGGGTGCCTGCTCTCTCCGTGTCTATTCAATGTAGTATCAGACAAGGCTGCCCACTTTCTCCCTACCTATTCAATATAGTACTTGAAGGCCTAGCCAGAGCAATTCCACAACAAAAAGAGGTCAAGGGGATACAAATTGCAAAGGAAGAAGTCAAATTATCACTATCTGCAGATGATATGTTAGTTTATATAAGTGACCCTAAAAACTCCACCAGAGAACTCCTAAACTTGATAAACTGCTTCAGTGCAGTAGCTGGATTTAGAATTAACTCAAACAAATCGAAGGCCTTTCTCTATACAAAGGATAAATGGGCCGAGAAAGAGATCAGGGAAACAACACCCTTCACAATAGTCATTAACAATATAAAATATCTTGGTGTGACTCTAATGAAGGAATTAAAGACTTGTATGATAAGAACTTCAAGTCTCTGAAGAAAGATATTGAGGAAGATCTCAGAAGATGAAAGGATCTCCCATGCTCATGGATTGGCAGAATCAATATAGTAAAAATAGCTATCGTGCCTAAAGCAATCTACAGATTCAATGCAATCCCCATCAAAATTCCAACTCAATTCTTCAATGATCTAGAAAAGACAATTTGCAAGTTCATCTGGAATAACAAAAAACCTAGACTAGCAAAAACTCTTCTCAACAATAAAAGAACCTCTGGTGGAATCGCCAGGCTTGACCTCAAGCTGTACTACAGAGCAATTGTAATAAAAAACTGCATGGTACTGGTACAGCAACAGACAGATAGATCAATGGAATAGGATCGAAGACCCAGAAATGAATCCACACACCTATGCTCACCTGATCTTTGACAAGGGAGCTAAAACTATCCAGTTGAAAAAAGACAGACTTTTCAACAAATGGTGCTGGCACAACTGGCAGCTATCATGTAGAAGACTGGGAATTGATCCATTCTTATCTCCTTGCACTAAGGTCAAGTCTAAGTGGTTGAAGGACCTCCACATAAAACCAGAGACGCTGAAACTTATAGAGGAGAAATTGAGGAAAATCTTCGAAGATATGGGCACTGGGGAAAAATTCCTGAATAGATCAGCAAAGGCTTGTTCTGTAAGATCAAGAATTGACAAATGGGACCTTATAAAATTGCAAAGCTTCTGTAAGGCAAAATATACTGTCAACAAGACAAAAGGGCCACCAACATATTGGGAAAGGATCTTTATCAATCCTAAATCAGATAGGGGGCTGATATCCAATATATATGTACTGGCTAGGTTTGTGTCAACTTGACACAGCTGGAGTTATCACAGAGAAAGGAGCTTCAGTTGAGGAAATGCCTCCATGAGATCTAGCTGTGCGGCATTTTCTCAATTAGTGATCAAGGGCTCCTTGTGGGTGGGACCATCTCTGGGCTGGCAGTCTTGGGTTCTATAAGAGAGCAGGCTAAGCAAGCCAGTAAAGAACATCCCTCCATGGCTTCTGCATCAGCTCCTGCTTGAGTTCCAGTCCTGACTTCCTTTGATGAACAGCAGTATGGAAATGTAAGCCGAATAAACCCTTTCCTCCCCAATTTGCTTCTTGGTCATGATGTTTGTGCAGGAATAGAAACCCTGACTAAGACAATATATAAAGAACTCAAGAAGGTGGACACCAGAAAATCAAATATCCCCATTAAAAAGTGGTGCACAGAGTTAAAGAAAGAATTCTCAACTGAGGAATACCGAATGGCTGAGCACATGAAAAAGGTTCAACATCATTAATCATCAAGGAAATGCAAATTAAAACAACCCTGAGATTCCACCTCACACCAGTAAGAATGGCTAAGATCAAAAATTCAGGTGACAGCAGATGCTGTTGTGGATGTGGAGAAAGGGGAAAACTCCATTGTTGGTCGGAATGCAAGCTTTTTCAACCACTCTGGAAATCAGTCTGGTGGTTCTTCTGAAAATTGGACATAGTACTAGTGGAAGATCTTGCAATACCTCTCCTGGGCATATATCCAGAAGATGTTCCATCTGGTAATAAGGACACATGTTCAAACATGTTCATAGCAGCCTTATTCATAATAGCCTGAAGCTAGAAATAGCCCAGATGTCCCTCAACAGAGGAATGGATACAGAAAATGTGGTACATTTACACAATGGAGTACTACTCAGCTATTAAAAACAATGAATTCATGAAATTCCTAGGCAAATGGATGGATCTGGAGGGTATCATCCTAAATGAGGTAACCCAATCCCAAAAGAACTCACATAACATGTACTCACTGATTAGTGGATATTAGCCTGGCAACCTAGACTACCCAAGATACAACTTACTAAACACATGAAACTCAAGAAGAATGAAGATCAAAATGTGGACACTTCGCCCCTTCCTAGAATTAAGAACAAAGCACACATTGAAGGAGTTACAGAGATCAAGTGAGGAGCTGAATCTAAAGGATGGACCAACCAGTGACTCCTGCAGCCAGGGATCTATCCCATAATCAGCCACCAAACATAGACATTATTGCATATGCCAGCAAGATAGTGCTGAAAGGGCCCTGATATAGCTGTTTCATGGGAGGCTATACCAGTGCCTGGCAAACACAGAAGTGGATGCTCTCAGCTATTAGATGGAACACAGGCTTCCCAAGGAAGGAGCTAGAGAAAGTACCCAAGGAGCTGAATGGGTCTTCAACCCTATAGGTGAAAGAACAACATGAACTAACTAGTACCCCCTGAGCTCATGCCTCTAGTTGCATATATAGAAGAAGATGGCCTAGTTGGCCATCACTGGGAAGAGATGCCCCTTGGTCATGCAAACTTGATATGCCTCAGTACAGGGGAACGCCAGGGCCAATAGGGGAGAGTGGGTAGGGTGGGTAGGGAGCAGGGTGGTGCATGGGGGAGGGTTTAGGGGGTTTTCCGGAGAACATGTGAAATGTAAATGAAGAAAATATCTAATAAAAAATGGGAAAAAAATTCAAAAAAATATATCTTTTTAAATTAAAAAAAGTGAAAATAGAACCATTACAAGACTTAGTGAGCATCCAATATATATCAATTAGTTGGCAGTTTTCAGATATAAAACAAAAGCTGTTACAATGTAATGAAATTTTGACTAAGGTAAATGTGGTGTGTGCATGTCAGAATGTGAAACCTCTAATAGCAAGAAAATAAGATTTTAAAAAAGGAATTGCATTATTATATATGATTAAATGGATATATCCCCTAAACAGAAAAATTACATTTTCTTCATATGTTTAATGTAGATAATTAACTGTAAGACTTATTGTTCTAATAATTATTTTTATATTTTGACATATTAATAATAACTATGATCATATTAAGAATTTGTTAAAATTATTTCATGGATCCAACTAGTTTTGCATAACTCTCTAGAACCTTTTATCTGATGAAAATTTCAAGAAGGTAACTGCTTTCTCATGCTTCCAATATTCCTTAGCTGTAGTGTTGGTTCAGCTTTAGAGCTCTATGAAAGTTCTCCTTTAAAGTTCTCATACCTGTTTGTGTTGTCCTTATTTAGGTATGCAGGCATGTTGTTCCCAAATTGAATACCAAATATCAAGTGGCCAGCCACAGAATCATATATATTTCAGTAACATTATATGTGCTAAGTAGATTAAGTTTATATATCTATGAGTGTGAGTGTGTGTATGTGTGTGTGTGTGTGTGTGTGTGTGTGTGTGTGTGTGTGTGTGTGTGTAAAAACAAAGAAAAACAGGATCTGGGTATGAGTTTCAGAGGAAGCTGGAGAGTGTTACATGGGAGAGTTTGGAGAAAGACAAGGGGGACAACTACTAACAAGCCTCTCGGCTTTAAAACATTGCTACAATGAATAGTTTCTAAGTTGAAAGAAAGCTTATTTCTTTCAAAATAGGACATAAAAGAATTAGCTTTGGCTTGAAATTTTAGGACAGCCTAGATATACAAAGGCAGAGCATATCCATGGATGAACAATGTGAAATGTTTTATCTTAGAGAAGAATCCCAAACCAAGCTACAATATAAGCTTGAAAGATCCTGTTCATACATCACTGAACTGTCACCATGTAATGGGATACCCATATGTCCTGGCTTCTTAGGACAGTTGTGGTTTATGTCTGTTGTCCAGGTATAATTATTAATAGTACTCCCTTCCACTTCCAAAAGTGTCTCAGTTTGGATAATAAATCTTATAATCACTGTACCATGCAGTGGTGCAGTGCCATTCCTTACTAGGGGAAGATACATGGTCCTTTTCTACAAAAAGATTTGTGAGGACATCTAGGCTATCTATGGTCCTCTTCACCACTCTATTCCCTGTTGCCTGGGAAAGGAACATCAGTGGAATTTGGTATTAATGAACAAAGAGAATGAAAAAATGAGAAGAATTTATGACCATGACCCATTTAAAATATATCTACTAAAATATGTCATAAAGAAAAATCCAATTTTACTATATAGAATTATACTAAAGAACAAAATCAATATATTAAGAAATATAATTATTGAAATATCTGAATAAAAAATCTCAACTAACTACCAACAACAACAACAAAAAAATACTTCATTTCAACATGATGAAAAGAATCAGTATCAGTTTAGTCACTGTGTGCTTCAGAAGACACGTTACTAGGAAATTGCATTAATGAGAATGCACTCAGAATTATAGAATATTCTATGCTGTTCTGCTCACTGCTGGTTTACACAAACCATAAGTTTTACATTTTAATAGCTAAGTTTTAATTAAACTTACATTACACTATCCCCTATACATATGTAGATACATTTGTAAGAACTTAAGATTCAAGTAACCAATAGTTTATTGTTTTTATTAGATATATTAGGTTTTTTTCTTTTTTATTGGATATTTTCTTTATTTAAATTTCAATGATATCCCCTTTCCTGGACTCCCCTTCAAAAGCTCCCTCCCCTTATACCCTCCCACCTCCCCCTGCTTATCATTTACCCACTACTGATTCCTAGCCCAGGCATTCCCATATACTGGGGCATACAGCCTTCCCAGGACCAAGGTCCTCTCTTCCCATTGATGTCCAACAAGGGCATCCTCTGCTACATATGCATCTGTAGCCATGAGTCCCACCATGTGTGCTCTTTGGTTGTTGATTTAGTCCCTGGGAGCTCTGGGGGTACTAGTTAGTTATATTATTGTTCCTCCTATGGGGCTGCAAACCCCTTAAACTCCTTGGGTCCTTTCTCTGGGTCCTTCATTGGGTACCCTGTGCTCAGTAGCATGGGTGACTGTGAGTATACACATTTGTATTTGTCAGGAACTGGCACACCCTCTCAGGAGACACTTGTCAGCAAGTACTTGGCATCTACAATAGTGTCAGCATTTGTTGACTGTATATGAGATGGATCACCAGGTGAGGCAGTCTCTGGAAGGTCATACCTTCAGTCTCTGCTCCACAGTTTGTCTCTGTAACTCATTTCATTGATGTTTTGTACCCTCATCTAAGAAGGATCGAAGTGTCTACACTTTGGTCTTCCTTCTTCTTGAGTTTCACCTGTTTTGCAAATTGTATCTTGAGTAGTCTAAGTTTCTGGGCTAATATCCACTTATCAGTGAGTGCACATCATGTGTATTTTTTGTGATTGGGTTATTTCACTCAGGATGATATCCTCCAGATACATCCATTTGCCTAAGAATTTCATAGTAACTGAGTAGTAGTACTCCATTTTGTAAATGTAGCACATTCTCTGTATTCATTCCTCTGTTGAAGGACATCTGTGTTCTTTCCAGCTTCTGGCTATTATTATAAATAAGGCTGCTATGAACATAGCCAAGGATGTGTCCTTATTACAAGTTGGAGCATCTTCTGGATAGAGGCTCAGGAGTAATATGGCTGAGTCCCAAGGTAGTACTATGTCTAATTTTCTGAGGAACCGCCAGACTGATTTCATAGTGGTTGTACCAGCTTGCAATCCCACCAGCAATGGAGGAGTGCTCCTCTTTCTCTGGATCCTCTCCAGCATCTTCTGTCAACTGAGTTCTTTATCTTAGCCATTCTGACTGATATGAGGTGGAATCTCACGGTTGTTTGATTTGCATTTCCCTGATGACTAAGGATGTTGAATATTTCTTTAGGTGCTTCTCAGTTATTCTGTATTCCTCAGTTGAGACTTTCTTGTTTAGCTCTCTGCCCCATTTTTTTTTTTAATAAGGTGATTTGGTTCTCTGGAGTCTAACTTTTTGAGTTCTTTGTTTATATTGGATATTAGCCCTCTGTCAGATGTAGGATTGTTAAAGATCTTTTCCCAATCTGTTGGTTGCCTGATTGTCTTATTGACTGTGCCTTTTGCTTTACAGAAGCTTTGCAATTTCATGAGGTCCCACTTGCCAATCCTTGATCTTACAGCATAAGATATTGGTGTTCTGTTCAGAAATTTTACCTCTGTGCCCATGTGTTCAAGGCTCTTCTTCACTTTCTCCTCTATAAGTTTTAGTGTCTGTTTTTTTGTGGAGTCCTTGATCCACATGGACTAGAGCTTTGTACAAGGAGATAGGGATGGATTGATTTGCATTCTACATAATTGCCAGATGAACCAGTACCATTTTTTGAAAATGCTGTCTCTTTTCTACTGCATCATTTTAACTCCTTTGTCAAAGATCAAAGGACCATAGGTGTGTGGGTTCTTTTCTGGGTCTTCAATTCTATTCCCTTGATCTACATACCTGTCACTATAACTATAACATGAACTTTTTATCACAACAGCTCTGTAGTACAGCTTGAGGTCTGAGATGATAATTCCACCAGAAGTTATTTTATTGTTGAGAATAGTTTTCACTATCCTGAATCTTTTGTTATTCCAGATGAATTTTCGAGCTGCTCTTTCTAAATCAAGAATTGAGATGGAATTTTGATGGGGATTGCATTTATTCTGTAAATTGCTTTTTGGCAAGATGGCCATGTTAACTATATTAATTCTATCAATCCATGATCAATCCATGGGAGATCTTTCCATCTTCTGAGATCATCTTTGATTTTTTTCTTTAGGGACAAAATGTTCTTGTCATACAGATCTTTCACTTGCTTAGTTAGAATCTCAACTAGGTATTTTATGTTATTGGTGACTATTTTGAAGGGTGTTCCTTCCCTAGTTTCTTTCTCAGCCTATTTATCCTTTGTGTAGAGGAAGGCTACTGATTTGTTTGAGTTAATGTTATATCCAGCTACACTGCTGAAGTTATTAATAAGGTTTAGGAGTTCTCTGGTGGAATTTTTGGGGTCACTTAATTATACTGTCATCTCATCTACAAATAGTGATAGTTTAATTTCTTCCTTTCAAATTTGTGTCCCTTTAATCTCTTTTTTTTTGTCTAATTGCTCTGGCTAGGAATTCAAGTACTGTATTGAATATGTAGGGAGAGAGTGGGCAGCATTTTCTAGTCTATGATTTTAGTGGGATTGCTTCAAGTTTCTCTTCATTTAATTTGATACTGGCTACTGGTTTGTTCTATATTGCTTTTACTATGTTTAGGTATGGTCCTTGAATTTCTGGCCTTTCCAAGGCTTCTATCATGAAGGGGTGTTGGATTTTGTCAAATGCTTTCTCAGCACATTATGGGATGATCATATGTTTTTTTTCCCCTTTAAGTTTGTTTATATAGTGGATTACCTTGATGGATTTCAGTATATTGAACAATCCCTGCATCCCTGGGGAACCCTACTTGATCATGATGGATGATTGTTTTAATGGATTCAGTTTGCAAGAATTTCATTGAGAATTTTTGCATGGATATTCATAAGGGAAATTGGTCTGAAGTTTTATTCCTTTGCTGGACCTTTGTGTAGTTTAGGTATCAGAGTGATTGTGGCTTCATAGCACAAATTGGGTAGAGTGCCTTCTGTTTCTAGTTTATGGAATAGTTTGAGGAGTATTGGTATTAGTTCTTCTGTGAAGATCTGATAGAACTCTGCACTGAACCCATTTGGTCCTGGACATTTTTTGGTTGGGAGCCTATTAATGACGCTTTCTATTTCTTTAGAGGATATGGGACTGTTTAGATCATTAATCTGATCCTGATTTAATTTTGGTATGTGGAATCTGTCTAGAAAATTATCTATTTCATCCAGATTTCCCAGTTTTGTAGTGTGTAGGTTTTATAGTAGGATCTGATGACTTTTTGGATTTCCTTGGTTTTTGTTGTTATGTCTCCCTTTTCATCTCTGATTTTGTAACTTAGGATATTGTCTCTGTGTCCTTTTGTTAGTTTGGCTAAGGGGTTATCAATTTTGTTGATTTTCTTAAAGAACCAGCTCCTGGTTTGGATGATTCTTTGTATAGTTCTTTTTGTTTCCACTTGGTTGATTTCAGTCCTGTGTTTGGTTATATCTTGTTGTCTACTACACTTGGGTGAATTTGCTTCCTTTTGTTCTAGAGTTTGCAGGTGGCTGTCAAGCTGCTAGTGTATTCTCTCTCTTTTCTTCTTGGAAGTACTCGGAGATATGAGTTTTCTCCTTAGGACTGTTTTCATTGTGTCCTGTAAGTTTGGGTATTTTGTGTCTTCACTTTCTCTAAACTCTAAAACGTCTTTAATTCCTTTCTTTATTTCTTCCTTCACCAAGTTATCATTGAGTAGAGTTTTATTCGGCTTCCATGTGTATGTGGGCTTTCCATTGTTTATGTTGTTATGAAGAACAACCTTAGACTATGGTGATCTGATAGGATGCATGGGATTATTTCAATCTTCTTGTATCTGTTGAGATCTGTTTGGTGACCAATTATATGGTAACTTTTGGAGAAAGTACAATTAGGTGCTGAGAAGTAGGTATATCCTTTTGTTGTTGGATAAAATGTTCTATTGATATTTGTTAAAACCATTTGTTTCACTGTGTCTTTGTTTAGTTTGTGTTTGATTAGAGTGGGATGTTGAAGTCTCTCACTATTGTTGTGTGCAGTGCAATGTATGCTTTGAGCTTTAGTAAAGTTTCTTTTATGAATGTGGGTGCCCTTGCATTAGGGTCATAGATATTCATAATAGAGAGTTCTTAGTATATTTTTCATTTGATGAGTATGAAGTGTCCTTCCTTATCTTTATTGATAACTCTAGATTTGATGTTGATTTTATTTGATATTAGAATGCTACTACTCTATCTTGTTTCTTGGGACCATTTGCTTGGAGAATAGTTTTCCAGCCTTTTACTCTGAGGTAGTGTCTGATTTTGTCACTGAGGTGAGATTTCTGTATGCAGCAAAATGTTGAGTCCTGGTTATGTAGTCAGCCTGATAGTCTATGTCTTTTTATTGGGGAATTGAGTCCATTGATATTAAGAGTTAGTAAGGAAAAAAGATGGTTGCTTTTTGTTATTTTTGTTGTTAGAGGTGGAATTATGTTTTTTTGTGGTTATGTTCTTTTTAGTTTGTTAAAAAAAGATTATTTTCTTGCTTTTTCTAGGGTGTAGTTTTCCTCCTTGTATTGAAGTTCTCCCTTTATTATCCTTTGAAGAGCTGTATTGGTGGAGAGATACTGTGTAAATTTGGGTTTTCATGGTTTCTCCATCTATGGTAATTGAGTTTTGCTGGGTATAGTAACCTGGGCTGGCATTTGTGTTTTCATAAGGTTTGTATGATGTCTACCCAGGATCTTCTGGCTTTCATAGTTTCTGGTATGAATTCTGCTGTAATTCTGATAGGTCTGTCTTTATATGTTACTTGACCATTTTCCCTTGCTGCTTTTAATATTCCTTCTTTGTTTTGTGCATTTGGTGTTTTGATTATTATGTGTCTGGAGGAATTTGTTTTCTGATCCAATCTATTTGGTGTTCTGTAAGCTTCTGGTATGTACATGGGCATCTCACTCTTTAGGTTAGGGAAGTTTTCTTCTACAGTTTTGTAGAAGATATTTATTTTCCCCTCTTGTTTTAAAATCTTCACTCTCTTCTATATTATATTCTCTTCTATATTATCCTTAGATTTGATCTTCTCATTGTGTCCTGGATTTCCTGGATGTTTTGAGTTAGCATCTTTTTGCATTTTGTATGTTTTGATTGTAGTGTCAATGTTTTCTATGATATCTTCTGCACCTGAGATTCTCTCTTCCATCTCTTGTATTCTGTTGCTGATGCTTCCATCTATGGCTCCTGATCTCTTTTCTTGGTTTGCTCTCTACAGAGTTGTCTCCCTTTGTGATTTCTTTATTGCTTCTACTTCCATTTTTATATGCTGGATAGTTTTGTTCCATTCCTTCACTTGTTTGGTTGTGTTTTCCTGTAATTCTTTAAAGGATTTTTGTGTTTCCTCTTTAATGTCTTCTACCTGTTTACCTGTGTTTACCTGTAATTCTTTAAGGGACTTTTGTGTCACCTCTTTAAGTGCTTCTACCTGTTGACCTGTGTTATCCTGTAACTCTTTAAGGGAGTTATTTATGTCCTTCTTAAAATCCTCTCTCAGCATTATGAGATATGATCTTAAATCCACATTTTGCATTTCTGGTGTGTTGGAGAATCCAGGACTTGCTGTGGTAGGAGAACTGGGTTCTGATGATTCCAAATAAACTTGTTTTCTATTGGTAAGATTCATGTGTTTGCCCTTTGCCATCTGGTTATCTCTGGTGTTAGATATTCTTGCTGTCTCTGGCTGGAATGTGTTCCTCCTGTGGGTCTGTAAGCCTGTGTCAGCACTCCTGGGAGACTAGCTCTCTCTTGGCAGAACTTGTGTACAGAGGGCTCTGGAACAGCCCAAGCTCTGGCTGCAGATAGTGATTGGAAGGATCCTGAACCAGTTGATTCACTGATCTTACACCCTGTGTGCTCCTGGCTAGCACCACTACACACAGTTATTGGAGAGAAAGTGGCTATCTCACCTGGGAGCCCTGGAGTGAAAACACTCCTGGGAGAACAGGTCTCTCCTGATGGGACCTGTGCACAGCAGGCTGTGGAATATCCTCAGCTCGTGGGTGTAGATGGCAGAGCTGAAGGATCCTGTCCCAGCTGTTCTACTGTTCTTGTGCCCTGCCAGATGTGCTCCTTGCCACCCAGCTCTAAACTGTTTTTAGAGAGAAAGTGGCTATCTCACCTCAGAGCCTGGGAGTAAAAGCACTCCTGGGAGAGCAGGGCTTTCCTGGAAGGACCTGTGCTCAGTGGGCTATGAATGAGCCTCAGCTCAAGAGTGCAGATGGCAGACTGGTAGCACCAATAATCTATTCTTAATACTTGGCGACATGTAGAATACAGTCTGTATTATCCTGTGGCTTAGGCTATGGATGGGCATCTACTGGGACCATTGCTGACTTACAGTCTGCCTCTTCTCCTTTGCAATTCACTTTTACAATGTTTACTCATAGAAATTCCTTGTTTTGTCTATTTCATTTTAACCCTACAGGACAATGTCTTTTATAAGAGATGAATGAAATACTTTTCTTTGGTATTATTCCTTTGTTTTGTATTTGGCTTGGGACTATCATATAACCAATGTTTTTGACATTATAATTGATAGACTTCTAATAGTTAAATAATTTTTACCAGGGTGATGATGCTTGAGTTGCTTTAGAAACATGCTTTAGGTAGATGAATTTTTCTTTAATCAACAAATCAATAACAAATCAATGTTTTGTCACAGAGTCCCTCTCTCTATTTTATGTCACAAGAATGTATAACATTTAATTCTGATACTTAGTTTCTAGCTTAAGCTCTATTGTTGTTCCTTGTCTATTAGTAAACAATTAAGCAAGACAGGACAATTAAGCAAGATAATAGAAAGGACAAAAACAGGTTCTTCTCAGAGGTATTGTTAATTATTTTCAGAATACACTACTTAAAATGTCTTCGTTTCTACTATTTGGAAATATTATTTACATAGTTACACATAAAATTTTAAAAAAATAAAATATATACAATGTTAAAAAGCAGGTCATAGGTTTATTATCAAAAAAGTAATGTTGCAGACAAACTTGAAAAACCTTATTGGAATTCTGATGAGGTAGGTGGAGTGAAGGTGAAGAGTATAACACACAGCAAATATAACTAATCTATTTCAAAGCACCCAGTGTCAGCAACCAATGTGTACATGGAGAGAAAATAGATGCATTATGTTTATGAACCTGTCTGAATATTACCTAATACTAAATGATACACTATTTATAACAACATTCTTGGCAGGAGTTCATATTTTATTACTAAGGATAGTGGAAGAGAAATGTATTTCTTCTTAATCTTTTATATGTAATTTTGTTGAAGAAAATTTTCTCAGGTCTTCTTGTTTTAATCATCGAAGTAGGTATAATTTGACACATTAAAGCTATAATATTAATATATAAGACAAAATATTTGTCATACAATTGAAGAAAATAACATTGTCTTCTGGGTATAATGTAAATCTATAGCTCCTAAAATAGGAAGACAGAGAAATTATATATATATATATATATATATATATATATATATATATATATATACACACACACACACACCCCTGTTGTTTGAACTAAGTTAACATGGTTTTGTTTAAAGTGAGCACCTAGGTTCACTGGTGGTGTTCAAGATGTTCATGACTATGCAAAAGGTTATCTGAGTTAGCATCTTATAGGGGCGATCAATAAGATATTAAGCGTTTAAAGAAAGTATGTTTTTGAAGATCTTAATAATATCTGAATATTTAATTTCACAGAAAAATGTTTTATCTGTACTTTTAGATAAAAATGTCTTCTTGTGTGTCAAAATGCTACTAATGTGCTAATAGATCATGAAATAAATAATATATCAATATAAAATAATCATTGTATAGTTAAGCAATAACTTTATGGCAAACCATTGTTTTAATTTCAATACTTGAATGCATGGTTAAGAAGTAAATAAAAGCCTTTTTAGATTCATTTTGAGTGAATATTTATATATGAAAATATACATATTATGAACTTGAATTATAAATCCATAAAAACATAGATATAGTCTGAAGACTCATTTATATCATAGCATTCATAACATTAGGGCAAACAGCTTTAAATAATTCTATAATATTTTAAGATATCTAATTTTGATTAGCTCACAGGTATTGAAGACTCATACCTTGTTTTTCAATGGCACTAGCAGATGTACATGTTTATTTGATAAATGTGTTTTCAAAATATACCAGAGTACTCTAGAGCTCAGTGATAAACAAGGTTAATTCTTGAATTATTACTTCAAATTTATAAGATATGAATCTTATCTATAATTTATTACCATTAATTGTTATTTAAACTTTGGTAATTTTTTTGATTTATTCTTGTATCCAGGTAGTTTGCTTTATGACAGTTGACTTATATTCTAGGTTCAGTCAAATGCTGATTTAAATATTCAGTCATTCAACAATTGGGCTGTATTCAACACTCAGATAAGTTTTCCATGACAAAACTAAATTCACACAATATCTTTCCATGAATCCAGCCCTTCAAAGGATAATAACGGGAAAACACCAACTCAAAGACGGAAACTGCACCCTAGAAAAAATAAGAAAGTAATTCTTTAACAAAACTAAAAAAGACAACCACAAGAACAGACTCCCATATTTAACATCAAAAATGACAGGAAGTAACACTAACTTTTCTTTGATTTCTCTTATCATCAATGGACTCAATTCCCCAATAAAAAGACATATAATAACAGACTGGCTACACAAACAAGACCCAACATTTTGCTGCTTACAGGAAACCAACCTCAGAAACAAAGACAGATAATACCTCAGAGTAAAAGGCTGGAAAACAATTTTGAAGCAAATAGCTCAAAGAAACAAGCAGGAGTAGCCATTCTAATATCGAATAAAATTGACTTCCAACTGAAAGTTCTCAAAAAAGACAAGGAGGGGCACTTCATACTCATTAAAGGTAAAATCCACCAAAATGAACTCTCAATTCTAAATATCTATGCACCAAATGTAAGGGCAGCCACATACATTAAAGAAACTTTAGTAAAGCTCAAAGCACACATTGCACCTCACACAATATTAGTGGGAGACTGCAACACCCCACTCTCACCAATAGACAGATCCTGGAAACAGAAACTAAACAGAGACACATGGACACTAACAGAAATTTTGAAACAAATGGATTTAACAGATATCTATAGAACATTTTATCCTAAAACAAAAGGATATACCTTCTTCTCAGCACCTCATGGTACCTCCTCCAAAATTGACCATATAATTGATCACAAAACAGGCCTTAACAGATACAAAAATATTGAAATTATCCCATGCATTCTGACGGATCACCACCGACTAAGGCTGATCTTCAATAACAGCATAAATAATAGAAAGCCAACATTCACGTGGAAACTGAACAACACTCTACTCAATGATACCTTGGTCAAGGAAGAAATAAAGAAAGAAATTAAAGACTTTTTAGAGTTTAATGAAAATGAAGCCACAACATACCCAAACATATGGGACACAATGAAAGCTGTCCTAAGAGGAAAACTCATAGCCCTGAGTTCCTCCAAAAAGAAACTAGAGAGAGCATATACTAGGAGTCTGACAGCACACCTAGAAACTCTAGAACTAAAGGAAGCAAATCCACCCAAGAAGAGTAGACAGCAGGAAATAATCAAACTCAAAGCTGAAATCAACCAAGTGGAAACTAAAAGAACTATTCAAAGAATTAACCAAACCAGGTGCTGGTTCTTTGAGAAAATCAACAAGATAGATAAACCCTTAGCCAGATTTACTAGAGGGCAGAGGGACAGTGTCCGAATTAACAAAATCAGAAATGAAAAAGGAGACATAACAACTGATCCTGGGGAAATCCAAAACATCAACAGGTCCAACTACAAAAGCCTATACTCAACAAAACTGGAAAACCTGGATGAAATGGACAACTTCCTAGACAGATACCAGGTATAAAAGTTAAATCAGGATCAGATTAGCATTCTTAGCAGTCCCATTTCCCCTAAAGAAATAGAAGCAGTCATCAATAGTCTCCCAACGAAAAAAAGCCCAGGACCAGATGGGTTTAGTGCAGAGTTCTATCAGACCTTCAAAGAAGACCTAATTCCAACTCTCCTCAAGCTATTCCACAAAATAAAGATGGAAGGTACTCTACCCAATCCCTTCTACGAAGCCACAATTACTCTGATACCTAAACCACACAAAGACCCAACAAAGAAAGAGAACTTTAGACCAGTAGCCCTTATGAATATTGATGCAAATATTCTCAATAAAATCCTCGCAAACTGAATCCAAGAATACATCAAAATGATCATCCATCATGACCAAGTGGACTTCATCACAGGGATGCAGGGATGGTTTAATATAAGGAAATCCATCAATGTAATCCACTATATAAACAAACTCAAAGACAAAAACCACATGATCATCTCCTTAGATGCTGAGAAAGCATTTGACAAAATGCAGCACCCATTCATCATAAAAGTCATAGAAAGATCAGGGATTCAAGGCCCATACCTAAACATAATAAAAGCAATATACAACAAACCAGTAGCAAACATCAAAGTAAATGGAGAGAAGCTGGAAGCAAACCCACTAAAATCAGGGACAAGGCAAGGCTGTCCACTTTCTCCCTACCTATTCAATTTAGTACTTGAAGTCCTAGCCAGAGCAATTCGAGAACGAAAGGAGATCAAGGGGATACAAATTGGAAAGGAAAAAGTCAAAATATCCCTATTTGTAGATGATATGATAGTATATATAAGTGACCCTAAAGATTCGACCAGAGAACTCCTAAACCTGATAAACAGCTTCAGCACAGTAGCTGGATATAATATTAACTCAAACAAATCAGTGGCCTTTCTCTACACAAAAGATAAACAGGATGAAAAAGAAATTAAGGAAACAACACCCTTCAAAATAGTCACAAATAATAAAAAATGCCTTGGTGTGACTTTAACAAAGGAAGTGAAAGATCTGTATGACAAGAACTTCAAGTCTCTGAAGAAAGAAATTGAAGAAGATCTCAGAAGATGGAAAGATCTCCCATGCTCATGGATTGGCAGGATTAATATAGTCAAAATGGCCATCCTGCCAAAAGACATCTACAGATTCAATGCAATCCCCATCAAAATTCCAACTAAATTCTTCACTGAAATAGAAAGAGCAATTTGCAAATTCATCTTGAATATTAAAAAACCTAGGAAAGCCAAAACTATCCTCAACAATAAAAGAACCTCTGGTGGAATCACCATGCCTGACCTCAAGCTCTACTACAGAGCAATTGTGATAAAAAAACAAAACAAAACAAAACAAAACAAATGGTACTGGTATAACAACAGACAGGTAGACAAATGGAATAGAATTGAAGACCCAGAAATTAACCCACACACCTTTGGTCACCTTATCTTCTACAAGGGAGCTAATACTATCCAGTGGAAAAAAAACAGCATGTTCAACAAATGGTGCTGGCACAACTAGTGGTCAACTTGTAGAAGACTGGGAATTGATCCATTCTTATCTCCTTGTACAAAGCTCAAGTCTATGTGGATCAAAGACCTCCACATTAAACCAGAGTCACTGAAATTCATAGGGGAGAAAATGGGGAAAACCCTTGAAGATATGGGCACAGGGGTAAAATTCCTAAACAGAACACCAATGGTCTGTGCTGTAAGATCACAAATCGACAAATGGGAACTTATAAAATTGCAAAGTATCTGTAAAGCAAAAGATACTGTCAACAGGCCAAAAAGCCACTAAAGGATTGGGAAAGAATTTTTATCCATCCTAAATCTGATAGGAGGCTAATATCCAATATTTACAAACAGCTCAAGAAGTTGAACTGCAGAAATTCAAATAACCCCATTAAAAAATGGGATACATAGCTAAACAGAGAATTCTCAACTGAACAATGCCAAAGGGCTGAGAAGCACCTTAAAAATGTTCAAAATCCTTAATCATCAGGGAAATGCAAATCCAAACAACCCTGAGATTCCACCTCACACCAGTCAGAATGGCTAAGACCAAAAATTCAGGTGATGGCAGATGCTGGCGAAGATGTGGAGAAAGAGTAATACTCCTTCATTGCTGGTGGGACTGCAAGCTGGTACAACCACTCTGGAAATCAGTCTGGTGGTTTCACAGAAAACTGGACATAGTACTACTGAAAAATCCAGCAATATCTCTACTGGCCATATACCTAGAAGATATTCCAACTGGTAACAAGGACACATGCTCCACTATGTTCATAGCAGCCTTATTTATTATAGCCAGAATCTGGAAAGAACCCAGATGTCTCTCAATAGAAGAATGGATACAGAAAATGTGGTACATTTACACAATGGAGTACTACTCAGCTATTAAAAACAATGAATTTATGAAATTCTTGAGCAAATGGATGTATCTGGAGGATATCATCCTCAGTGAGGTAACCCAATCACAAAAGAAGTCACTTAATATGCACTCACTGTTAAGTGGATATTAGCCCAGGTACCTAGAATACCCAAGATACAATTTCCAAAACACAAGAAAATCAAGAATGTCCAACGCGTGGATACTTCATTCCTCCCTAGAATAGCGATTAAAATATACATGGAAGGAAGTACAGAGATAAAGTGTGAAACTAAAATGAAAGGATGGACTATCCAGAGAGTGTCCCACCCAGGTGGTCCATCACATAATCAGCCACCAAATGCAGACACTACTGCATACACCAGCAGGACATTGCTGAAAGGACCCTGATATAGCTTTCTCCTGTGAGGCTTTGACAGTCCCTGACAAATACAGAAGTGGATGCTAACAATCATCTATAGGGCAGAACATAGGGTCCCCAATGTAGGAGCCAGAGAGAGAACCCAAGAGCTGTAGGGGTCTGCAACCCTATAGATGGAACAACAATATGAACTAATCAGAACCCCCAGAGCTCACATCTCTAGCAGCATATGTATTAGAAGTTGGCCTTGTTGGCCATAACTGGGGAAGAAAGGCCCTAGGTCTAGCAGTGTTTGTAAGCCCCAGTACAGGGCAATGCCAGGGCCAAGTATTGAGAGTGGGTGGGTAGGGGAGCAGGGTAGGGGGAGGGTATAGGGTACTTTTGGGATAGCACTTGTAATGTAAATGAAGAAATTATCTAATAAAGAAAAAAAAAGAAAAAAAAAAAGAAAAAAAAAGAAAAAAGAAAAGCTACCTCTAGGATTGGTGAGATGACTCATTCAATAAGGCCTCACATTTCCATGCCCAATTATCTGAGTTATATCCCCAGAACCCACTGGTGGAAGGGGATAAGTGACTTCTCCAAGATGTTGAAATTTCAGAAGCACACCTCATTGTGAACACACATAAATAATTGAAGAAACATAATTTTAAAAATTCAGTTGAGAGGATCATCCATGCTAACAGAGTCATAGAGGTAACTGTGGGTCTTCCTGAAGTCTCAGGGCGGAGCTCTGTAGACTAGAATATGAATATAAATCACCTGAGCATCTAGTTCAGTGTAAATCTCAAATGGTTTGAGGTAGGAACAGAGACCATGGCCCACAGCCATTTCTAAGTGAGGACAGTGCTGTGGCTCTAAGGCTACGGAACACAGACTTATGGGAACCAATAACTGTGATGGTTTCTGAGATAGTTAGTGACTGAAAGAAGGAAGTTACCACTTGTACAGGTTAATGTGGGTGTAAAAGGAGATGCATATTCTACAAACAGGTTCTATTAAAGACAATTTCTTGGAAATATCTACATGGCCCTGAATTATAGGTTCAGGTGTCAAGAGGACTACATCATAACATGATATAAATGGTCAGGAGAAATAAAAAGAGTGGAAAAAGCAAAAATGCATAGAATGCATAGCTATGATTCTCATTCAAAGGGGAAAGAGGAGCAAGACAAGGTAAGGGAAAACAATTTTGTAAATATTTTAGATTGAGGAAATTTAGATTAATTTAGATTTAGATCTTGAAGAATAGCCTTAATGAACAAGAGCAACATGGAAGTTACAACCATAAAAAGGCTGATATATTAAGAAATATATGATATCAGTCCTACATAGAAAAAGTTGAAGTAGGACCAGGCAGTGGTGGCACACGCCTTTAATCCCAGCACTTGGGAACCAGAGGCAGGCAGATTTCTGAGTTCAAGGCCAGCCTGGTCTACAAAGTGAGTTCTAGGACAGCCAGGATTACACAGAGAAACTCTGTCTTGAAAAAAAAAAAAATTGAAGAGGTTAAATCTATAAGTACAGAAAAAATATGCTCCCAAATATTTAGAGCCAAAAAATGTTTTGAAAATATGAAAACACATAAATCAGTTAATGATAATCATAGCAAGAGGGGAAAATGTCTTCTGAGGTAGATTTTTTAAAAAAAGAAAACTTGTAGTTTTAACATGCAAATAAATAATATTGTTACAGTCAGTATTAATACATTGAAAATCTATTAGGGTTGAGATTAGGTAGAAATAGTAGCTTTTGCATGAATTTATAGTTAATTGAAAGGCTTTATTGAAGATGAGAAAAATTAAAAAATAAAATGAATTCAAAAAAATTTCCCTAAATTATTTTTTCTATAAAATTCCAGAATAGACCACAAAGTACAGTATTTTATGCAAGTTTTTAATGAACAAGAAAAACAAAATATATGATTGCAGGAAATTTGAATTGAGGGTATACTGAAGAAATATAATTCTTTCCCCACCTAGTCTACACCTAAGTGTTTTCTTACTACTGTGTAACAAGGAGCATCACATATAGAAATTATCCATTATTCACACAATAAAGCAAATGAAGCACTTTGGGAGAGAATCACCTTTCAGATCATCCAGGCTCTACTGCCTTAATTGCATCCCATGGTACTAAGTGGCCCTTTAATAGGAAGGAGGATGGCATGCAACTCTGAGGCACTTGACACAACGGGGAAGGAATATTTTCCTCATCTAGAAGGTACTTACAGAGGCTGCACTGAAATTGACTGTCTACTTCCACTTCACACAAATGCCTCTCCACGTTTCTATGTTGTTAATTTACTTTCAAATTTGTCACTGGAAGAATGACTGATATTTGCACACTTCAAGATTTTTCATAAAGCAAAAGGTATTTTAACTAAAATTAAACTTTAAACATAAAGAGCTCTTAAAACTGCTTCAAGCAACAAGTACATCTTGTGTGTACACTATACAACCCAGTGTGGATATCACAAGGAAAACAATGAGAAGGAGGAGAGAAACTGAAAGAAAGGGAGAGGAAGAGGGAAAGGGAAGGAAAGGAAGAGAGAAAGACAGAGACAGATAGAAAGACAGAAAGATAGAGAGACACAGAGAGACAGACAGACAGACAGGAAGGCAGACAGATAAGAGACAGACAGAGAGATTGAGAGAGAGAGAGAGGGAATGAGCATTTGAAACAGACTGCAATGCGCTCACTGATAAATGGATATTAGCCCAGAAACTTAGAATACCCAAGATACAATTTGCAAAACACAAGAAAATCAAGAAGGAAGATCAGCGCGTGGATACTTCATTCCTCCTGTGAATAGAAAACAAAATACCCATGAAAGGGGTTACAGAGACAAAATTTAGAGCTAAGACGAAAGGATGGACCATACAGAGACTACCCCACCAGGAGGGATCCATCCCATAATCAGTCAGTAAACTCAGACACTATTGCATAGGACAGCTAGTGCCTACTTAAGGGAACCTGATATAGCTGTCTTGTACAGAAGTGGATGCTCATAATCATCTATATGATGGAACACAGGGCCCACAATGGAGAAGCTAGAGATAGAACCCTAGGAGCTGAAGGGGTCTGCAACCCTAGAAGAGGAACAACAATATGAACTAACGAGAACCCCTAGAACATGTGTCCCTAGGTCTACATATAGCAGAAGATGGCCTAGTCGGCCATCATTGGGTGGAGAGGCCCCTTGCTATTGTAATCTTTATATACCCCAATACAGGGGAACGCCAGGACCAAGAAGTGGGAGTGGGTGGGCAGGGGAACAGGGCAGGGGTAGGGGAGGAACTTTCGGGATAACATTTGAAATGTAAATTAAGAAAATATCTAATAAAACTAATTGATTCAAGAAAGAAAGAAAGAAAGAAAGAAAGAAAGAAAGAA
Organism: Mus minutoides; assembly: GCA_902729485.2. Lineage (NCBI taxonomy): Eukaryota > Metazoa > Chordata > Mammalia > Rodentia > Muridae > Mus > Mus minutoides. The sequence goes on from LR753314.1 coordinate 1,170,406, forward strand.
AGAAAGAAAGAAAGAAAGAAAGAAAGAAAGAAAGAAAGAAAGAAAGAGAGAAAGAGAGAAAGAAAGAAAGAAAGAAAGAAAGAAAGAAAGAGTCTGCAAGTAGCAAGGTGTTTTCTTTGAGGATTTATATACAAGCGTAAGTTGGAAGAGGATGCAGGCATGAAAAAACATGCCTTGTCCTTGTCCTTGTCCCCAGGCTATTCACTTTAGTTTCTCACCTCTTTTGGTCATTGTAAATGACTTGGGGTTCAGATGCACTGTGTCAAAAAACCTTTGGATTCTCCAATCAGCTTAGAAGACAAGGCCCCATTAAATATTTGATGGCTTATCTCTGTCTGGGGTGTGTGAACATACTTTAGCAACACTATTCAAATGCAGCAACAAATGCACTTTGATGTAACTATCTCATATTAGAGGATTTATTTTAAGAAGCACGGGGCTTATTTATAAGCAACACATTAGAGGAAGTGTTTGAAAATATCCTTTATATTAGAAAAAATTGGAAACAAAACTGCATTCTAAGGATGAATACATGATGCTTACTATTAATATCAAGTTCTTGTTATAAGCAATGACACAAAAATGATTACAGAAACAATATAAAATATTAGCTAAGTTTATATAGATAAAACAAATGATTAATAAATTTGCTAAGTGGTCTTCTGTTTTGTAATAATATCTGTATATGGAAAATATTAAGTAAATGATGAAAATAAATGAACTTTATAGTAAGTGGGTTAAAATAAAATATTCTTAATGATAATAAAATTCAGGGACCTTTATTTTATATTCTTTTTTATTTTATTTTTAATTAGAAATTTTCTTTATTTATACTTCAAATGTTATCCCCTTTCCAAGTTTCCCCTTGAAAATTCTCTATCCTCTCACTCTCACCCTTGCTCCACAACCCACCCACCCCTGCTTCCTGGCCCAAGGGTCTCACCGCCCATTAATGACTATCTTCAGCTACATATGCAGTTAGAGCCATAAGTCTCTCCATGTTTTTTCTTTGATTGGTGCTTTAGTCCCAGGGATCTATAGGGTTAATGGGTAGTTTATATTGTTGTTTCTCCTATGGGGCTGCAAACCCCTTCAGATTATTGAGTACTTTTTCCAGATCCTTCATTGGGGAACCTGTTCTCTGTCTAATGGATGTCTGTGAGCATCCAATTCTGTATTACTCAGGCAGTGGCAGAGCCTCCTAGGAAACAGCTATATCAGTCTCCTGTCAGCAAGCTCTTTGGGGCATATGCAATAGTGTCTGGTTTTGATGGTGGCTTATGCGATGGATCCTAAGGTGGGGCAGTTTCTGGATGGTCATGCCTTCAATCTCTGCTCTGAAATTTGTCTCTGCAAATCCTTTCTCGGGTATTTTGTTCCCCCTTATAAGAAGGATCAAAGTGTCCACACTTTGGTCTTCTTCTTCTTGAGTTTCATGTGTTTTGCAAATTGTATCTAAGGTATTCTGAGCTTCTGGGCTAATAACCGCTTATCTGTGAGTGCATATCATGTGGGTTCTTTTGTGATGTGGTTACCTCACTCAGGATGACATCCTCCAGATATATTCATTTGCCTAAGAATTTCATAAATTCATTGTTTTTAATAGCTGAGTAGTACTCCACTGTGTAAGTGTATCACATTTTCTGTATCCAATCCTCTATTGAGGGACATCTGGGTTCTTTGCAACTTCTGGCTATTATAAATAAGGCTGCTGTGAACATAGTGGAGCATGTGTCCTTATTACAAGTTGGAGCATCTTTTTGGGAATATGCCCAGGAGTGGTATTGCTGAATCTTCCATTAAAACTATTCATATTTTCAGAGGAATCACAAGACTGATTTCCAGAGTGGTTGTACAAGCTTGCAATCCCACCAGCAATGCAGGAGTGTTCCTCTTTCTTTACATCCTCTCCAGCATCTGCTGTAACCTGAGATTTTGATCTTAGCCATTCTGACTGGTGTAAGGTGGAATCTCTGGGTTATTTTGATTTGCATTTCCCTGATGATTAAGGATGCTGAAAACTTTTTCAGGTGCTTCACATCCATTTGGTATTCATCAGTTGAGAATTCTTTGTTTAACTCTGTACCTCATGTTTTAATAGGGTTATTCGAATTTCTGGAGTCCAACTTCTCAAATTCTTTATATATATTGGATATTAGCCATCTATCCAATTTAGGATTACTAAAGATCTTTTTCAAATCTGTTGGTTGCCATTTTGTCTTATTGACAGTGTCCTTTGCCTTACAGAAGCTTTGCAATTTTATGAGAACCCATTTGTCAATTCTCAATCTTATAGCACAAGACATTGCTGTTCTGTTCAGGAATTTTTCCTCTGTGCCCATATCTTCGAGGCTCTTCCCTACATTCTCCATTATAAGTTTCAGTGTCTCTGGTTTTATCTGGAGTTCCTTGATCCACTTAGACTTGAGCTTTGTACAAGGAGATAAGAATTAATCAATTCCTATTCTTCTAAATGCTAAACACCAGTTGAGCCAGAACCATTTGTTGAAAATGCTGTCTTCTTTCCATTGGATGGTTTTAAATCCATTGTCAAAGACCAAGTGACCATAGGTGTGTGGGTTCATTTCTGGGTCTTCAATTCTATCCCGCTGGTTTAACTTGCTGTCACTGTACTAGTACCATGCAGTATTTATCACAACTCCTCTGTAATACAGCTTGAGGTCAGGAATGGTGATTCCACCAGAGGTTCTTTTATTGTTGAAAATATTTTTTGCTATCTTAGGTTTTTTTGGTATTTCAAATGAATTTGCAAATTGCCCTTACTACCTCAGTGAAGAATTGAGTTGGAATTTTTATGAGGATTTCATTTAATCTGTAGATTGCTTTTGGCAAGATATGCATTTTTACTATATTAATCCTGCCAATCCATGAGCATGGGAGATTTTTCCATGTTTTGAGATCTTCTTTGATTTATTTCTTCAGAGACTTGAAGTTCTTATCATATAGATCTTTCACTTGGTTAGTTAGAGTCACACCAAGGTGTTTTATATTATTTGTGACAGTTTTGAAGGTAGTGGTTTAACTAATTTCTTTCTCAGACTCTTTATCATTTGTGTAGAGAAAGGCCACTGATTTCTTTGAGTCAATTTTGTATTTGGTGACTTCACTAACTTCGGTTTCAGGTTTAGGAATTCTCTGGTGGAATTTTGGGGGTCACATAAATATACTATTGTATCATCTGCAATTAGTGATATTTTGACTTCTTCTTTTCTGATTTGTATTCCTTTGAACTCCTTTTTGTTGTCTAATTGCTATAGATAGGACTTCAAGTACTATATTAAATAGGTAGGGAGAGAGTGACCAGCCTTGTCTAGTCCACGATTTTAGTGGGATTGTTTCAAGTTTCTCTCCAGTTAGTTTGATGTTGGCTACTTGTTTACTGTATATTGCCTTTATTGTGTTTAGGTATGGGCCTTGAATTCCTGATCTTTCCAAGTCTTTTATCAGGAAAGGGTGTTGGATTTTATCAAATTCTTTCTCAGCATCTAATAAGATGATCATGTGGTTTTTGTGTTTGAGTGTGTTTATATAGTGGATTATGTTGATGGATTTTTATATATTAAACCATCCCTGCATCCCTGGGTTGAAGCCGACTGGATCATGATGGATGAATTTTTTGATGTGTTCTTGGATTCGGTTTGCAAGAATTTTATTGAGTATTTTTGCATAGATACTCATAAGCAAAATTGGTTTGAAGTTTTCTTACTTTTTGGGACTTTGTGTGGTTTAGGTTTCAGAGTAACTGTGCCTTCTTAGAATTAATTGGGTAGAATAACTTCTGTTTATATACTGTGGAATAGTTTGAAGGGAATTGGAATTTGGTCCTGTTTGAAGGTTTGATAGAACTCTGCACTAAACCCATCTGGTCCTGGGCTTTTTTTGGTTGGGAGACTATTAATGATTGTTTCTTTTTATTTAGAGACATGGGACTGTTTAGTTAATCTGATCCTGTTTTAACTTTGATACCTGGTATCTGTCTAGAATGTTTTCCATTTCATCAAGGTTTTCCAGTTTTGTTGAATATATCCTTTTCTAGATGGATCAGATGATTTTTTTGGATTTCCTCAGCTTCTGTGTTTAAGTCTCCTTTTTCATTTCTGATCCTGTTAATTAGGATACTGTCCCTGTGCCCTCTAGTTAGTTTGGCTAAGGGTTTCACTATTTCATTGATTTTCCCAAAGGACCAGCTCCTGGTTTGGTTGATTCTTTGTATAGTTCTTTTTGTTTCTATTTGGCTGATTTCAACCCTAAGTTTGATTATTTCCTACCATGTACTCTCTTTGGTGAATTTGCTGCTTTTTTTTTTCCCCTAGAATTTTAGGTGTGCTATCAAGCTTCTCATGTAGGCTCCCTCAGATTTTTTTTGGAGGCACACATAGCTATGGGTTTTCCTCTTAGGAACATTTTCATTGTGTCCCATAAGTTTGGGTATGTTGTGGCTTCATTTTCATTAAACTCTAAAAAGTCTTGAATTTGTTTCTTTATTTATTCCTTGACCATGTTATCATTGAATAGAGTATTGTTCAGTTTCCACATGTATGTGGGCTTTCTTTTATTTATGTTGTTATTAAGATCAGCCTTAGTCCATGGTGATCTGATAGGATGCATGAAAGTATTTCAATATTTTTGTATCTGCTCAGGCTTATTTTGTGAAAGATTATATTGTCAGTTTTGGAGAAGGTACCATGAGATGCCAAGAAAAAGGTATATCCTTTTGCTTTAGGATAAAATGTTCTATAGATACCAGTTAAATCTATTTGTTTCATAATTTCTGTTAGTTTCAATGTTTCTCTGTTTAGTTTCTGTTTTCATGATCTGTCCATTGGTAAGTGGGGTGTTGAAGTCTCCCATTTTTATTGTGTGTGGGGTAATGTGTATTTTGGACCTTAATAAAGTTTCCTTGATATATCTGGATGCCCTTGCATTTAGAGCATAGATGTTCAGAATTGAGAGTTCATCTTGGTAAATTTTACCTTTCATGAGTATGAAATGTCCCTTCCTATCTTTTTTTTTTTTTTTTTTTTTTGATAACTTTAGGTTGAAAGTCAATTTTATTCAATATTAGAATGGCTACTCCAGCTTGATTCTTGGTACTATTATCTTGGAAAATTGTTTTCCCAGCCTTTTACTCTGAGCTTGTGTATGTCTTTGTCAATGAGGTGGGTTTCTTGTATGCAGCAAAATGTTGGGTCCTGCTTATGTAATCAGTCTGTTAGTATATATCTTTTTATTGGGGAAATTGAGTTCATTGATATTAAGAGATATTAATGAAATGTTGTTGTTGCTTCCTGTTATTTTTGTTGTTAGAGTTGGAATTTTGTTTATGTGGCTATCTACTTTTAGGTTTGTTGAAAGATTACTTTCTTGCTTGTTATAAAACATAGTTTCCCTTCTTGGGTTGGAGTTTTCCCTTTACTATCCTTTGAAGTGCTGGATTTGTGGGAAGATATTGTGTAAATTTGTTTTTGTCATGGAATACCTTGACTTCTCTGTTTATGGTAATTGAGAGTTTTCCTGGATATAGTAGCTTGGGCTATCATTTCTGATCTCTTAGTGTCTGTATGATATCTACCCAGGATCTTCTGGCTTTAATAGTCTCTGAGCAGAAGCCAGGTGTAATTCTGATAGGTATACCTTTATATGTTACTTAACCTTTTTCTCTTACTGCTTTTAATATTCATTTTTTGTTTTGTGCATTTGGTGTTTTGATTATTATGTGATGGAGAAATTTCTTTTCTGATCCAGTCTATTTGCAGTTCTGTAGACTTCTTGTATCTTCATGGGCATCTCTTTCTTTAGGTTAGGGGAGTTTTCTTCTATTATTTTTTGAAGATATTTACTGGCCCTTTAAGTTGGAAATCTTCATTCTCTTCTATACCTATTATACTTAGGTTTGGTCTTCTCATTGTGTTCTGGATTTCCTGGATGTTTTAGGTTTGTATCTTTTGCATTTCACATTTTCTTTGCTTGTTGTGTCAATGTTTTCTATGGAATCTTCTGCACTTGAGATTCTGTCTCCTATCTCTGTATTCTGTTTGTTATTCTTTCATCAGTGTCTCATGACTTCTTTCCTAGGTTTTCTATTTCCAGAGTTTTTCTCCCTTTGTGATTTCTATACTGTTTGTACTTACCTTTTTAGATCCTGGATGGTTTTGTTCAATTCTTTCACCTGTTTGGATGTTTTCTCCTGTATTTCTTTAAGGGAGTTATTGATTTCCTTCTTATATCCTCCATCATCATCACGAGAATTGACTTTAGATCCAAATCTTTCTTTTCTGGTGTGATGGTATATCCAGGACTTGCTATGGTGGGAGAGTTTGGTTCCGATGATGCCAAGTAACTTTTGCTTCTGTTGCTTCTGTTCTTATGCTTGAGAGAATTTTATTGAGTATTTTTGCATCAATTTTCATAAGGGAAATTGGTCTAAAGTTCTCTATCTTTGTTGGGTCTTTATGTAGTTTAGGTATCAGAGTAATTGTGGCTTTATGGAATGAATTGGGTAAAGCACCTTCTGTTTCTATTTTGTGGAATAGTTTGAAGAGAATTGGAATTAGGTCTTCTTGGAAAGTCTGATAGAACTCTACAATAAACCCATCTGGTACTGTGTTTTTGTTTGTTTGTTTGTTTTTGGTGGGGAGACTATTAAAGACTGCTTCTATTTCTTTAGGGGATATGGGGCAGTTTAGATATGATCCTGATTTAACTTTTATACCTGGTATCTGTCTAGAAAATTGTTCACTTCATCCAGGTTTTTCAGTTTCTTTGAGAATAGCATTTTGTAGTAGGATCTGATGATATTTTGGATTTCCTCAGGTTCTGTTATGTCTCCCTTTCATCAACAAAATCATTTCTGATTTTGTTGATTAGGATACTGTCCCAGTGCTCTCTAGTCAGTCTGGCTGAGGGATTATCTATCTTATTGATTTTCTCAAAAATAAAGAAAGAGAGAAAGAATGTGTTGGGGTCCACTGCCGCAGTGGACTGGGTTCCTGGAGGATTGGCCCGAAGCTGAAATGAAACTAAGGGAGTGGGGGAAGAAAGAAGGTCTCCGAGGCTACATGGTTGCTTCTGCTTAGAACGACTGTTTAATGGTGGACAAGCATTTGGGGATAAAGGAAGGGAAGCCCCGCCCCCAGTCTTCTGCGCAGGCGTTCTGGAGTTTGGCGGGGACCCTGAAGTCTTGTGACATCTCTCAGGTTGCGCAGGTGGGCTGGTCATAGGTGGGCCTCTGGTAAGCTGGGCGGAGCCGGGTGACCTAGGAGATGTGCAGAACCTGCTGCAGGGGTACCGGGCTCTCTTAGCCTAGTTAACAACACAATGGATGCCATTGGGTGCGGCACGGCTCTGGTCAATTGCACCAACTGTGTTGGTGGGGAAGGACACCACAGAAAGAAAGAAAGAAAGAAAGAAAGAAAGAAAGAAAGAAAGAAAGAAAGAAAGAAAGAAAGAAAGAAAGAAAGAAAGAAAACCCAAAAAAACAAAAACAAAAACAGCTCCTGGTTTGGTTGATTATTTGTATAGTTCTTTTTGTTTCTACTTGATTGATTTCAGACCTGAGCTTCATTATTTCCTAACATCTACTCCTCTTGAGTGAATTTGCTTCCTTTTGTTCTAGAGCATTTATGTGTGTTGTCAAGCTGCTAGTGCATGCTCTCTCTTGTTCCTTTTTGGCAGCACTCAGAGCTATGAGTTTTCTTCTTAGGACTGCTTTCATTGTGTCCCATAAGTATGGGTAGGTTGTGGTTTGATTTTCATTAAACTCCAAAAAAGTCTTTAATTTCTTTATTCCTTCATTGACCAAGTTATCATTGAGTAGAGTGTTGTTCAGCTTCCATGTGTACATGACCTTTCTATTATTTATGTTGTTACTGAAGATCAGCGTTAGTCCATGGTGATCTGAAGGATGCATGGGATAATTTCAACATTTTTGAATCTTCTGATGCCTGTTATTTTATATGGTCAATTTTGGAGAAGGTACTATGAGGTGCTGAGAATAAGGTATATCCTTTTGTTTTATGGTAAAATGATCAGTAGATATCTGATAAATCCATGTGTTTCATAGTTTCTGTTATTGTCACTGTGTCTCTGTTTAGTTTCTGTTTCCAGGATCTGTCCATTGATGAAAGTGGGGTTTTAAAGTCTCCCAGTCTTATTGTGTGCAGTGCAATGTGTGCTTTGAGCTTTAGTAAAGTTTCTTTAATGAATGTGGATGCCCTTTCATTTTGAGCTTAGATATTCAGAATTGAGAGTTCATCTTGGAAGATTTTACTTTTGATGAGTTTGAAGTCTCCATCCTTGGCTTTTTTGATAAGTTTGGGTTGGAAGTCTAATTTATTCGAAATTAGAATAGCTGCTCCAGCATGTTGCTTTGGACTGCTTGCTTTGAAAACCTTTTTTCCACGTTTTACTCTGAGATAGTGTCTGTCTTTTCCCTGAAGTGGGTTTCCTGTATGCATCAAAATATTGAGTCCTATTTATGTAGCCAGTCTCTTAGTCTATGTCTTTTTATTGGGGAATTGAGTCCATTGATATTAAGAGATATTAAAGAAAAGAAATTGCTACTTCCTGTTATTTTTGTTTTGAGAGTTGGGATTCTGTTCTTGTGGCTATCATCTTTTAGGTTTGTTGAAGGATTACTTTCTTGCTTTTTCTAGGGTATAATTTCTGCCCTTATGTTTGAGTTTTCCCCTTATTATCCTTTGAATGGCTGGATTCCTAGGAAGATATTGTATAAATTTGGTTTTGTCATGGAATACTTTGGATTCTCCATCTATGGTAATTGAGAGTTTTGCTGGGTAGTAAGTAGCCTTGGCTGGCATTTGAGTTCTCTTAGGGTCTGTATAACATCTGTCCAGGATCTTCTGGCTTTCACAGTCTCTGGTGAGAATACTGGTGTAATTCTAATAGGTCTGCCTTTATATGTTACTTGACCTTTTTCCTTTACTGCTTTTAATATTCTCTCTTTATTTAGTGCATTTGTAGTTCTGCTTATTATGTGTTGGGAGGAGAATCTTTTCTGATACAGTCTATTTGCAGTTCTGTAGACTTCTTGTATGTTCATAGGCATCTCTTTCTGTAGGTTAGGGAAGTTTTCTTCTGTAATTTTGTTGAAGATATTTGCTGGCCCTTTAAGTTGAAAGTCTTCATTCTCATCTATACCTATTATTTAGATTTGGTCTTTTATTGTGTCCTGGATTTCCTGGATGTTTTTAGTTAGGATCCCTTTTCATTTTGCATTTTCTTTCTTTGTTGTGACAATGTTTTTTATGGAATCTCCTGAACCTGAGATTATCTCTTCCATCTCCTGTGTTCTGTTGCTGATGCTCACATCTATGGTTCCTCATTTCTTTCCTAGGATTTCTGTGCCATGAGTTGTGTCCCTTTTTGATTTCTTTTTTTTTTTCTCAATTTTTTAATTAGATATTTTCTTAATTTACATTTCAAATGCTATCCCGAAAGTTCTCTCACCCCTCCCACTGCCCTGTTCCCCTGCCCACCCACTCCCACTTCTTAGACCTGGCCTTCCCATGTATAGGGCCATATAAAGATTGGAGTACCAAGGGGCCTCTCCTCCCAATGATGGCCGACTAGGCAATCTTCTGCTACATATGGAGCTAGAGACAAGAGTTCTGGGGGTTCTGGTTAGTTCATATTGTTGTTCCTCTTCTAGGGTTGCAGACCCCTTCAGCTCCTGGGGTTCTATCTCTAGCTTCTCCAATGTAGGCCCCTTGCTCCATCTTATGGATGACTGTGAGCATCCACTTCTGTGGGAGACAGCTATATCAGGGTCCCTTCAGTAAACACTTGTTTTCCTATGCAATAGTGTCTGAGTTAAGTGACCGATTATGGGATGGATCCCCGGTGGGTTAGTCTCTGTATGGTCCATCCTTTCATCTTAGCTCTAAACTTTATCTCTGTAATTCCTTTCTTTTTTTTTCCACTTTTTTATTAGATATTTTCTTAATTTACATTTCAAATGCTATTCCGAAAGTCCCCTTCCCCCTACCCCCTCCCTGCTCCCCTGTCCACCCACTCCCACTTCTTGGCCCTGGTGTTCCCCTGTATTGGGGCATATAAAGATTGCAGTACCAAGGGGCCTCTCTTCCCAATGATGACCGACTAGGCCATCTTCTGCTACATATGGAGTTAGAGACACGGGTTCTGGGGGTTCTGGTTAGTTGATATTGTTGATCCTCTTCTACGGTTGCAGACCCCTTCAGCTCCTGGGGTTCTATCTCTAGCTTCTCCATTGTGGGCCCTGTGTTCTCTCTTATAGATGATTATGAACATCCACTTATGTACGAGACAGCTATATCAGGGTCCCTTAAGTAGGCACTAGCTGTCCTATCCTTTCTTGGGTATTTTGTTTCCTATTCAAAGGAGGAATGAAGTATACACACCCTGGTCTTCCTTCTTGATTTTGTTGTGTTTTGCAGATTGTATCTTGGGTATTCTAAGTTTCTGGGCTAATATCCATTCATCAGTGAGTGCATATCCAATGACTTCTTTTGTGATTGGGTTACCTCACTAAGGAGTATATCCTCCGGATTCAGCCATTTGCCCAAGAATTTCATAAATTAATTTTTTAATAGGAGAATAGTACTCCATTGTGTAAATGTACAACATTTTCTGTATCAATTCCTCTGTTGAGGGACATCTGGGTTTTTTCCAGCTTCTGGCTATTATAAATAAGGCTGCTAGGAACATAGTCGAGCATGTGTCCTTTTTACCACTTAGAACATATGGGTATATGCCCAGGAGAGGTATGGATTGATCCTCTGGTAGTACTATGTCCAATTTCCTGAGATAACACCAGACTGACTTCCAGAGTGGTTGGACAAGCTTGCAATCCCACCAGCAATGGAGGAGTGTTCCTCTTTCTCCATATCCTTGCCAGCATCTGCTGTCACCTAAATTTTTGATCTTAGCCATTCTGACTGGTGTGAAGTGGAATCTCAGTGTTGTTTTGATTTGCATTTCCCTGATGATTAAGGATGTTGAACATTTTTTCAGATGTTTCTCAGCCATTCGGAATTCCTCAATTGAAAATTCTTTGTTTAGCTCTGTACCCCATTTTTAATGGGGTTATTCATTTTTCTGGAGTCCAGCTTCTTTAGCTCTTTGTAGATGTTGGATATTAGTCCTCTATCAGATTTAGGATTGGTAAAAATCCTTTCCCAATCTCTTAGTGGCCTTTTTGTCTTGCTGACTGTGTCTTTTGCCTTACAGAAGCATTGGAATTTTATAAGGTCCCATTTGTCAATTCTCATTCCTGTTCTGTTTAGGAATGTTTGCCCTGTGCCCACATCTTTGAGGGTTTTCCCTACTTTCTCTATAAATTTCAGTGTCTCTGGTTTTATGTGGGGGTCTTTGATCCACTTAGACTTAAACTTTGTACAAGGAGATAAGAATGGATCCATTCGCATTCTTCTACATGATAACAGCCAGTTGTGGCAGCACCATTTGTTGAAAATGGTGTCTTTTTTAGACTGGATAGTTTTAGCTCCTTTGTCAAAGATCAAGTGACCATAGGTGTGTGGATTCATTTCTGGGTCTTCAATTCTATTCCATTGATCTATCTGTCTGTTGCTGTACCAATACCATGCAGTTTTTATCACAATTACTCTGTAGTACAGCTTAATGTCAGGCATGGTGATTCCCACAGAGGTTCTTTTATTGTTGAGAATAGTTTCTCATATCCTAGGTTTTTTATTATTCCAGGTGAATTTGCAAATTGCCCTTTCTATCTCAGTGAAGAATTGAGGTGGAATTTTGATGGGGATTTGGTTGAATCTGTAGATTGCTTTCAGCAGGATAGCCATTTTGACTATATGAATCCTGCCAATCCATAAGCATTGAAGATCTTTCCATCTTCTGAGATCTTCTTCAATTTCTTTCTTCAGAGACTTGAAGTTCTTGTCATACAGATCTTTCACTCTCTTAGTTAGAGTCACACCAAGGTATTTTATAGTATTTGTGACTATTGTGAAGGGTGTTGTTTCCCTAATTTCTTTCTCAGACCTCTTAACCTTTGTGTAGAGAAAGGCCATTGATTTGTTTCAGTTAATTTTATATCCAGCTACTGCACTGAAGCTCTTTATCAGCTTTAGGAGTTCTCTGGTGGAATTTTTGGAATCCTGAATATATATGATCATATCATCTGCAAACAGTGATATTTTAACTTCTTCCTTTCCAATTTGTATCCTATTGATCTCCTTTTGTTGTCGAATTGCTCTGGCTAGGACTTCAAGTACTATATTGAATAGAAAGGGACAAAGTGGGCAGCCTTGTCTTGTCCCTGATTTTAATGGGATTGTTTTCAGCTTCTCTTCATTCAGTTTGATGTTGGGTACTGGTTTGCTGTAGATTGCTTTTATTATGTTTAGGTATGGGCCTTGAATTACTGATCTTTCCAAGATCATCTGGTTTTTGTCCTTGGGTTTGTTTATATAGTGGATTATGTTGACGGATTTCCATATATTAAACCATCCCTTCATTCCTGGGATGAAGCCAACTTGGTCATGATGGATGATCATTTTGATGGAATTTTGGTGTTCAGACCTGCCTCTTAGGTAAAGTTGAAGACCCTATATAGAGTCTGTCCTAGGAGATGTGTTGCCTCTGAGGTCTGCACACTCACCTGCACAGACTGGTCTCTGTGTGACCTGGGATCCAATATGGCTCTCTCAAAAATTCCAGGTGGGAAAGCCTTCCCAGGCTGAGAACTCTCCTCAGGTGGGGAGGGAGCCTGGATGTCTAGAGCCCAAAGCTGGGTGTGTCCCAAAAGGTGCACTGTTCAGCTGTTTACACACTCACCCTTTGCAGTCCCTGAGCTGACCTGCGCAGACTAGGTCTGAGCAACCTGAAATCCAAGATGACTCTCTCACATGTTCGGGCAGGGAAAGCCCTCCCAGGCTGAGCACTTTTCTCAGGTGGGGAGGGACCTGGGATGTCTAGAGCCCAGATCTGGGTCTGTCCCAAAAGGTGCACTGCTCAGCCATTTGCTCATTCACCCTCTGTAGTCTGTGAGCTGACCTGAGTAGACTGGGTTTAAGCGACCCTTTGCAATCTGTGAGCTGACCTGTGCAGACTGGGTCTGAGCGACCCTTTGTGGTCCGTGAGCTGACTTGTGTAGACTGGTTTCTGAGCGACCTAGGACCCAATATGGCTCTCTCACAATTTCCGGCAGAGAAGACCCCCCCAGGGGGGAGAACTGTCCTCAGGTGGGGAGGGTGTCTAGAGCTCAGAGCTGGTTGTGTCCCAAAAGATGCCCTGTTCAGCCCTTTGCTCACTCACCATTTGCAGTCCATGAGCTGACTTGTGCAGACTGGGTCTGAGCGACCCTTTGCAGTCTGGAGCCTGTCCTTCTTATATTCCCAGTTGATTCTGGACTCCTCTGAGTCCAGCTTATATTGTGATCCTTTGATTGTGGGCTCCTGTGAAATGCTGGTCCCAAGATCACGTGGGGAGTCCTCTAGGGCTGGTTGGGGAGTGCACAGGCTGTCACTTTGTGATTTCTTTATTGTTTCTACTTCCATTTTTAGATCCTAGATGGTTTTCTTTAATTCTTTCACCTATTTGGTAATGTCCTATAACTCTTTAAGGATTTTTTGTTGTTGTTGTTCCTCTTTAATGGCTTCTAGCTGTTTACCTGTGTTTTCCTGTATTTCTTTATGGGAGTTATTTATTTCCTTCTTATATTCCTCCATCATCATCATGAGAAGTGACTTTAGATCCATATCTTGCATTTCTGGTATGATGGTGTATTCAGGACTTGCTATGGTGGTAGAGTTTGGTTCTGATGATGGCAAGTAACTTTTGTTTCTGTTGCTTCTGTTCTTTAGCTTGCCTCTTGACATATGATTATCTCAAGTGCTTGCTGCCCTAAATATATCTGATTGAAGCCTGTCCTTTCGGTAAATCCTGGTTGATTCAGGACTCCTCAGAATCTTTCTCTGTGATACCATAATTCCAGGCTTTTGTGCAGCTGAGATTCTGGGTGTGTCAGAGTTCTTGGCAGTCAAGCTTCTTCTGAGACCCTGATGTGAACAAGATCCTGTTATTCTGGGATTCTGGAATCCGAAGATCCTGGCGTGTTACAGTGCCTGGAAGTGGTTTCTCCTCTGGGGACCATGAGTCTTGTCTGGTATGTTTGAAACCAAGGTATCAGAATCAGATGAACTGAGCCATTGTTCAGGCAGGGCTTCCATGTCCTTGTTCCTACTGTCACAGGCCCATCATGAATGGTTTGGAACAGATGTTGTGTTCCATTCACTAGTGATCCTAAGTTTTGGTGGAGAGTCGTCTGGGGACCATGAGACTGTCTGCTGAGTTTGTGCCCAAGGTGACCCAGAACTGGCATCTACTGGAAGGGACTTGAGCCCTGGTAAGGTGGGTTTCCTGTGTCCCTGCTCCTGGTACTAACGTGATTTTTTAAAGGCAGTATAATTAGGAGTTACATATCCAAGATCCCTAGAAATCCAAATTTCCTATTTGAAATAAAAGAGATGTATATCAACCTAGCTTTGTTCAGCTAGAACCAGGAAGTAAAAAGTCAAATCTGAAGGATTGTTTTGATGGGTGCCACCTTCAGCATTACAAAATGAACAGCAGAATGTACAATCTTCCTATTAATGAGCCATCTGGAAAATTAGATGATGTGTGTAAAAAGTCAACCTTTACTGGATATTCAATTAATTGACTCAAATACAAGGCAAAACACTAGGTTTTTCAGGACTCAATACATAATTATTTAGCTATACCACCATCAACAGTCTAGAAATAAGCAATGAAACAGACATAAAATCGCTATGCTAAAATTTTAAATATCAAATAGAAGTATCCACTCATTGAAAGCATCCTTTCATTCATCTGCAAAGGACACAGGCAATTTGTCAGAGAAAACTTACTGGAGAATATAGAGCTTCAGTAGAGATTAACAGTTCTTAAAAATTAGACATAGGGAAAAGCAGAGGTTGTAGCAGAGACAAATTAAAGTGCTTGGATTCAAAGTCAGGTGGAAGGCTCGTACCACAGGAAATCATCCTGGAAGAAAAATCCATTCCTTCACCAAATTCAACAGGTTCCCACAAATGTCTATCTATACTATACTAAATATGCTCGAGAAAATTTGTCCTAACTAGTCTGTGATTTAAGAGGGTATAGTCATGCTATTAAATTACAATACTTTCAAAGCAAATTAATCACACTGTATAAAAATACATGGTGTAACCTGGCATGTCTCTGATAGCCAGAGAAAAAATTTCTTGTGGATGTAGTAAAAACAAGAACAAAACAAAACCCTCTGTTTGTACCATAAAAGGGAAAAGAAATAAATAATCAAGGCAAAGGAGAGGAAAGTGTCCCCCACAGAGGAGAAATGGGTGAAGCTTGACCTTTCAGGGCAGGGAAGCACAGAGAAGTGGACAGGAGAGCTAAGAATGAGATGATAACTGCCCAGAAAAATATATGCTTTGCTCTTAAGCCTGACCTGAGTAACCCTGAGCTAATGAAGACTCACTGGCAGCTTTGCTGGATACCTAAGTGCAATTTTGTAGGTTCTTCAACTGACTGACAACCTTAGTTGGTTTCTATATTATGATTGTAACTAATATTCTCTGATACATAAGCTTTGCTCTCTTTCCAAAAAGTATTAGTAATGAAGGATTCTAGTAATAGACTTGAATATAACATGAAAATGAAAAAAATACGAATGGAAGAACTTATAGAAAAAGTAGGAACTGAGAAGAAAGATATAATGGATTGGAAGTCCCTAGAAAGAAAAGGTTTTCAGGAGCACCAAGTGAAGCAAAGAAAGTGGCCAGCAACAGAGGGACCAATGAATGAACCATAAGAGCTGCACATCTTTCAGCAGAGGAAGGGGCAACTTTGAGCAAACCTTCGAGTTTCTCAGGTAGAAACAACAAATTGTTTAGGGGTGTGTGTGTGTGTGTGTGTGTGTGTGTGTGTGTGTGTGTGTTGTGCTTACATGCACTGGGTGAATCCTATTGCTTTATAAAATGAATTTGGTGTTGTTTTACCATCAGCCCTCCTCCTTCTGTATTTACTTCCATCCCCCACCCAGTGGAGATTGCTCTTCTAAATTCTGTTTCCAATGTCAAATTACCTGTATCTTCTTAATTCTCCCTAAACTTCCCACATATGGTCTCTGTACAGTTTCTGATTTCTGTGGTTACTCCATGTTGTATACCCATGCGTGGCAGAGGTCGCGGGGATAACGGGAGTGGGATAAAAACCGAGTTCCCACCAGAGTTTAGGTGTTCTGGGCAGGCAGAGAGGAAAAGACTGCTGCACCCTTTCCATGGGTGGGTGTCTGGCTGTGGGAAGCCACAGAATGCCAGTTATTCAGGGAGTGGACAAGGGGCAGCCCTAGGTACCAGGTTCTCAGCCTTGGGCATCCCATGCTGGATCCTGCAGAAGAGCTGAGAACAGAATAGGGGCCCTGGGGGCAGCTTGTCAGTCCCGGAGCTGAAGTGAGAGTGAGGAAAGGGCAGGGGGTTGCTGAGTGCTTCTCATGTGAGCGAGAGTCCTTGGTCCATGGCTGGAACGCTCAAGGCATTCTCGCCAGAGGTTAAATGATGTTCATTAGGGGAAAACTTATCCCATCATTCAAGCACAGCCGGCCTTAAAGAGCAGAGAAAATCTATGATTTTAGAGCTTTATTGTAGAAAGGCAGAGAGAAAGAGAGAAGGTAGAAAGAGGGACCTAGAGAGAGGGGAAAGGGGAGAGAGAGAAGGAGGGCTAGAGAGGAGAGAAAGGAAGGTGAGTGGTAAAGAGAGTGAGGAGGGGCCAAGCAGTTCCTTTTATAGTGGGCGGGGCTATCAGGTAACTGTGGAGAGGAGCATATCTGGCTATAGTCAGGTAACTGTGGGGGTGGAGCATAGTCAGAATGCCAGGAGCTTGGGACATTGTCTGCTTGACTGATAGTCCCACACCTCTCCTGTGGGGGCTGAGGGAGGTGTAAGCCATGTGACAGGAGGCAGGTGCCCATGAGGTGTGACTGAACTCCTGCTGTCACATGTAGGTGGAAATCCCCACCCACGGAGGCTCCAGGGTTAAAGACCTATCTATGCTCCACTGGAGACCAGGTTGTCTGTGCACAGCTCACTGCCCCACATACCCATATCTGAAGAGTCTGAGCTAGGAACCACAGATGGAAGAATATGCAGTGCTCATCTTTAGAGGTATGGCTACCAAATTAATTAATCCAAATTAAGCTTCCTTGGATTTCAAGATTGTATGACCATTATCATTCTTGAGCCCAGTCTCTTTCTCTCCCCAGATGCATGTCATCATTTACTTTTTTAATCAAAAATAGTCATTACTTATTAAAAATTTGAAAATAACCACAAATGAATAATATTAAATTAGAACTTCAAATATTTCATTTAGATACCTCAAAATTATATAATTATATAATATGGTTTCCATTTTTCTTTTAGGTTTCAAATAGTACATGTTTTGCATGTCAGGTGTAATTTTGTACAACTGAAATTTAATATTCTAATATTTTCAAGTATGTCAGAGAATAACCAAAATCCAAATCAAGAAAATAACCTAATTAAAGTGCTATTTGAAGAGAAGAAATAGTTCAGAAAAATGCAAAATAGGCATGCGATATTAATCAATTAGAGTATTAGCCATTACTATATCTGGAAGTAAAGCATATATATGTCATGTATAAGTCTGTATAGCACAAATATGGATACACAGGGGATAAGAATCAAATCCTTTTATGGAATCAAGGACAGTACCTTTAATTTCTTTCTCTTTATGATGGTATTGTTTTCCTCACTAGGTTTTGGCAGGCCTTAGAAATTGATGTCATTTTTGATTAATTCTTTTTGTACTCTGATGACAGCTAATGGAATGATTTGAAAGCTATTTGCTTTGAAAGAAAAAGATATTCAATATAGCTGCCTTTTATGCCCATTCTTAAAGCTTTTTACCTCTTTCTCTTGAAATAATTAGGAAAAGAAGAGAAAGATTGCTGTAATTACTAAGCATTATAAACTATATCTAGGTTTCTGACATTAACAGTAGATGTCATTAAAATCAGAGCACTTGTCTCATCTTAAGAAAATGTTACCTTTTACTATTCTAATGATATAATCTGAAAAATATCTTGACAGGATACTAATTCTGAGAATGGAATACAGACCTTTAAATATATACATAGTTTTGCCCTATACAAAAAGCTCTGAGGTGGTTAGAATTCTGTCCTTAAGTGCTTAGATTGACATTATGAAAATGGGTCATCAACCATTTCATAAAACTCAACAGACTTCAAGAATGATATTTAAAATTACTTTTAAAAACAAATCAATAAATGGATTATTCTTTTTATCATATTCAAGTTATTAAAGGGGCTAGACTTTGGCTAAAACTATTTTAACATACAGAATATTTACATACATTTATTATTATCTTTCTTATATTTGTGTCTGCAACATTTTCTTCCTTTATTCCTTGTTTGTGATAATTATGATATATGTGTAATATAAAAAATACATTTTCTGCCATTGAAACTTTTTGTATCAATATGTTTCAAGATGAAAATATGTATCTGTAATAGCAATTATTATGATGATGGGCGTGACTGAGCTCATATCAGTAACACCAGTATATGGGAGCTAAAGGTAGGAGGTTCAGAAGTTAAGGGTCAGCCATGACTAAAACACTGAGGTAAAAACCAAGATTAGCTAAATGAAAGCCTGTCTCAAAGCATACAGACAAATAAGCAAAACTGTGAATAAGACATTGTCCTATGAAAATCTTGAAAATACTTATGATATAAGGACATAAAGCACTATGAATGATGAAAATTCAAAATATTATGAGCTGAGACCCAAACTATTTACCCAAACATGAAAATGATAAGTATCAAATAATATTGTAAAAGATACAATAATCTGAAATTATTTTAATTGAGCATTCTTTCTGTGGTATCAAAATTTGTAATCCATACAAACAGAAATATTTTAAACTCATTAATATATTAAGTTGTCTTTCATTTAAAATTTGTGCTTTGCATCTTAACTTTTTATGTTATGTTGTATAATAAATTGTTCTAAGTATGAAAGCTACTAACAAAAATTTCTGGAACTAATATATCAAAAGCTACTCTAGGAAATTAATGAGTTTCCTAACTCAAAAAAAAAAAAAAAAAACAGTAGATTCTATTAAATGTGATAAATGAAATGTAAATTAAAATTTTAATAAGGTACTTATTAATCCATTTGTTCACAGCTAACTTGAACTCAAGTTAATTATCAGCACAAGAGATAGGAATTCTTCTCAAACTCAAGGGCAAATAAGTATTAGAGAATGGTTTATCCCAAGACAGCTCCAAAAAGTGTTATTAAAAGTATGCAACAGTCACTTTTTCTGTCATGCAATTCAATCCAAAAATCAATTCTGTGTTGTTGAAGATAGCCAAATCCTATAGAAGAGATTACTACAGTAGGTCCAAAGTAACAAATATGTTCATGCATGATTTTTTATGGAAGACTTGTCTTAGCCATGGTTGTTCATCAAAAAGAATTGTAGAAAACAGATTTCTTTAATTATAAAATATCCTGACTACAAACCCCAGGGCTTCTCTTGCCCAGAAAATGTTCACTGTATTTTAAATATTTGCTTCAGTCAGCATGGCGATATATCTCAATTCTGGATCCTAGAGGTTATCAAGTTAGTATAGTAAGTCAACGTGTCTCTAATCAATACAAATATCAAATCATTATACCCTTGTAAAATCATTATAAACAACAATAAATGAGTTTAACATAATAACATAATAACTGTGAAAGCCTATGCCCAGAGATGTAGTTTGTAAACTAAATAATAAAAACACACCATGCAAAATATGCAGATAATAGTAATAATGTCATTAGTAGATAATACATAGAAATAACTTGAATCTTCAATTGCTAATAAACTAATAAATCAAAGTATACAGATACTGAAGAAAATTACCCAGAAGTGTGGTGTACTGATACATGCTACAATATGCATGAACTTTGAATGTATATTCTAAATGAAATACATGATTTTAGAATGTCCGTATTTGTATAATTTATTGACAAGTGTAGTCTAACGAATAGAAGTAGACTGGTGTTATAATTTGCCAGAGATTTAGAGGAGAAAGCATGCATAAAGTATTTCTAATGGACATGAAGCTTATTGCAAGTAAGACAAAATATTCACAAAGAATTATTTGTGATGTTCACACTTCTGTCAATAGTCTAATAACCTAAAAATAACATTTATACTGAAGGCTGAAACTCCTTATTTCATTAGAGAGGTAGAAAGAAGGAAAAATAATACTTAAAACCTTTCCAGATACTGTTTGTTTTTATTGTATCTTATTTTATTTTTTTACTTTTGGTTTCTGTTTGTATTCTAATAAAAGAAAAAGTACACAGACCACATGAAGCAAATGAAGAAGGAAGACCAAAGTGTGGATACTTCGGTTCTTCTTAGAAAGGGGATCAAAATACCCATGGAGGGAGATACAGAGAAAAAGCAGGAAGCAGAAATAGAAGAAAAGGCCATCCAGGGACTGTTACACCGGGAGATCCGTCCCATATACAGTTAACAAACCCAGACGGTATTGTGGATGACAACAAGTGCTTGCTGAGAGAAGCCTGATATAGCTGTCTCCTAAGAGGCTCTGCTAGCGCCTAACAAATACAGAGGAGGGTGCTCACAGCCATCCATTGGATCCTCAGTGGAGGAGCTAAAGAAAGAACCCAAGGAGCTGAAGGGATTTACAGCCCTATAGGAGGAACAATAATATGAACCATCTACTACCACTAAAGCTACCAGGTAATAAACCACTAACCAAAGAGTGCATATGGTGGGATTCATGGCTCCAGCTGCATATGTAGCAGAGGATGGCCTAGCCGGTCATCAGTGGAAGGAGAGGCCCTTGGTCCTGTGAAGGCTCAATGCCCCAGTGTAGGGGATTGCCAGAACAGAAAATCAGGAGTGGGTGGGTTACACTTTCTCCCTACCTATTCAATTTAGTACTTGAAGTCTGAGCTAGAGCAATTAGACAACAAAAGGAGAACAAGGGGATAAAAGTTGGAAAGGAAGAAGTCAAAATATCACTATTTGCAGATGATATGATAGCATATATATATATATATATATATATATATATATATATATATATATATATATATCCCTAAGAATTCCACTAGAGAACTCCTCAACCTGATAAACAGCTTCAGTAAAGTAGCTAGATATAAAATTCACTCAAATAAATCAGTGCCCTTTCTTTACACAAAGGATAAACAGGCTGAGAAAAAAATTGGGGGAACAACACCCTTCACAATAATCACAAATGATATAAAATACCTTGGTGTGGCTCTAAGGAAGTGAAAGATCTGTATGATAAGAACTGCAAGTCTCTGAAGAAAGAAATCTAAGATCTCAAAAGATGGAAAGAACTTCCATGCTCATGGATTACCAGTATTAATATAGTAAAATTGGCTATCCTGCCAAAAGCAATGTACAGATTCAATGCAATCCCCAACAAAATTCCCACACAATTCTTCACCAAATTAAAAAAATGAAAACAAAAAAAAAAAACAAACAAACAAACAAACAAAACTAGGATAGCAAAAACTATTCTCAACAATAAAAGAACCTCTGATGGAATCACCATGCAGGACCTCAAGCTGTACTACAGAACAATTGTGATAAAAACTGCATGGTACTGGTACAGTGACAGACTGGTAGATCAATGGGATAGAATTGAAGACCCAGAAATGAAACCACACACCTATGGTCACTTGATCTTTGACAAAGGAGCCAAAATGATCCAGTGAAAAAAAGACAGCATCTTCAACAAATGGTGCTGGCTCAACTGGCAGCTATTATGTAGAAAAATGCAAATTGATCCATTCTTTTTTTTTTTTTTTTTGTATGTTGCTATCTAGTATTTGTACATCATGCATTTCTTTTCTTTTTTTCTTTTCTTATTAGTTATTTTTCTTTATTTACCTTTAAAATGTTAACCAAAAGTTCCCTATAACCTCCAAAAGCCCTGCTCCCCTAACCACCCACTCCCACTTCTTAGCCCTGGTGTTCCCCTTTACTGGGGCATATAAAGTTTGCAAGATCTTAGGGCCTCTCTTCCCAATGATAGCTGACTAGGCCATCTTCTGCTACATATGCAGCTAGAGACATGAGCTCTGAGGGTACTGGTTAGTTCAAATTGTTGTTCCACCTATAGGATGGCAGATAACTTCAGCTCCTTCAGTACTTTCTCTAGCTACTCCATTGGAGGCCCTATGTTCCATCCTATAGATGACTGTGAGCATCCACTTCTGTATTTGCCAGGCACTGGCATAGCCTCACATGAGACAGCTATATCAGGGTTCTTTCAGCAAAACCTTGCTGGCATATGCAATAGTGTCTGGGTTTGGTGGCTGATTATGGGATGGATGCCCGGGTGGGGTAGTCTTTGGAATGTCTTATCTCCTTGAAAAAGCTCAAGTCTAAGTGGATCAAGGAACTCTACATAAAACCAGAGACTCTGACATTTATAGAGGAGAAAGTGGAAAAAAACCTTGAATATATGGGCACAGGGGAAAAAAATCCTGAACAGAACAGCAATGGCTTGTGCTGTAAGATCCAGAATCAACAAATGGGATCTCTCAAAATTGTAAAGCTTCTGTAAGGCAAAAGACACTGTCAATAAGACAAAAAGGCCACTAACAGATTGCGGATGGATCTTTACCAATCTTAAATTAGAGAAGGGATTAATATCCATTATACAAAAAGAACTCAAGAAGCAGGACTCCAGAAATTCAAATAACGCTATTGAAAATGGGGTATAGATATAAACAAAGAATTCTCAACTGAGGAATACTGAAGGGCTGAGAAGCACCTGAAAAATTGTTCAACATCCTTAATCATCAGGGAAATACAAATCAAAACGAATCTGAGATTTCACCTACACCAGTCAAAATGGCTAATATCAAAAATTCAGGTGACAGCAGATGCTGGCAAGGACGTGGAGAAAGATGAACACTCCTCCATAGTTGGTGGGATTTCAGGTTTGTACACAACCACTCTGGAAATCAGTCTGGCTGTTCCTCAGAAAATTAGACATAGTACTACCAGAAGATCCAGTATTATCTCATCTGGGCATATACCCAGAATATGTTCCAACTTGTAATAAGGACACATGCTCCACTATGTTCATAGCTGCCTTATTTATAATAGCAAGAAGCTGGAAAGAACCTAGATGTCCCTCAACAGAGGAATGGATACAGAAAATATGGTACATTTACACAACGGAGTACTACTCAGCTATTAAAAACAATGAATTTATGAAATTCTTGGGCAAATCTGGAGGATATCATCCTGAGTGAGGTAACCCAATCACAAAAGGAGTCACTTGATATGTACTCACTGATAAATGGATATTATCCCAGAAACCTAGAATACCCAAGATACTACTCCCAAAACATAAGAAAATCAAGAAGGAAGACCACCATGTGGATACTTTATTCCTCCTTAGAATAGGGAATAAAATATCCATGGAAGGAGTTGCAGAGACAGTTTAAAGCTAAGACAAAAGGATGGACCATCCAGAGACTGCCCCACCTGGGGGTCTATCCAATAATCAGCCACCAAACGCAGACACTATTACATACGCCGGCAAGATTTTCCTGAAGGGACCCTGATATAGCTGTTTCCTGTTAGACTTTGCCAGTACCTGGCAAATACAGAAGTACATGCTCACAGTCATCTATAGGATGAAACACAGGACCCCCAATATAGGAGCTAGAGAACGTACCCAAGGAGTTGAAGAGGTCAGCAAACCTATAGGTGGAACAACAATATGAACTAATTAGTACTTCCAGAACTCATGTCTCTAGCTGCATATGTAGCAGAAGATAGTCTAGTTTGCCATCATTGGTAAGAAAGGCCTCTTGGTCTAGCAAACCTTATATACACCAGTACAGGGGAACACCACGGCTAAGAAGTGGGAGTGGGTGGGTAGGGGAGCAGGGCGGGGAGAGGGTATAGGGAACTTTTGGGATGGCATTTAAAATGTAAATGAAGAAAATATCTAATAAAAAAACAACAAATTTATGAAATTCTTAGGCAAATGGATATATCTGGAGGATATCATTAGGAGTGAAGTAACCTAATCACAAAAGAACATAGATGATATGTACTCACTGATAAGTGTATATTAGCCCAGAAACTTAAACAACCCAAGATACAATTTGCAAAACACATGAAACTTGAGGATAAGGAAGAACAAAATGTGGATACTTCATTCCTTCTTAGAATGGAGAACAAAATACCCATGGAAGGAGTTACAGAGACAAAGTTCAGAGCTGAGACTGAAGGAAGGACCAGCCAGAGACTGCCCCACCTGGGGATCATAAACAACCACCAAACCCAGACACTATTGCATAGGCCAGTAAGGTTGGTGACAGGACTCTGGTATAGCTGTCTTTTGTGAGGCTATGCCAGTGCCTGGCATATACAAAATGGGATGCTCACAGTCATTTATTGGATGGAACACTGGGCCCCCAATATAGGAGCTAGAGAAAGTATCCAAGGACCTAAAGGTATGGGCAACTCTAAGGGAGGAACAACAATATAAACTAACCAGTACCTCCTCAGAGCTTTTGTCTCTAGTTGCACATGTAGCAGAGGATGGCCTAGTAGGCCATCAATGGGAGGAGAGGCCCTTTGTCTTGCGAAGATTATATGCCCCAGTACAGGGGAATTCCAGGGCCAGGTAGCAGGAATGTTTGGGTTGGGGAGCAGGGTGGGTGGAAGGTATAGGGGACTTTCAGGATAGCATATGAAATGTAAATGAAAAAATATCTAATAAAGAATGAAAAAAAACCCACAAAAACAAAAAGGATTGGGTGGGTTAGTGAGCAGGTAGAAGGGAGATGGGATAGGGTAGATTTCAGAGAGGAAATGAGGAAATGGCATAACAATTGAAATGTAAATAAAGAGAATGTCTAATAAAATATAAATAAATAAATAAATAAATAAATAAATAAATAAATAAATAAATAAATGTATATATTACAATGAGTGGATAAGTAGCAATGCTATGTGAGGCACTGGCAGAGGGGAGCTTAATCAGATTATGTTGCATGAAAAATATCTATTCTTGATTTTTTTCAAAAGGTATATTCAATTAGGAGAGAAGAAATAAAAGAAAATATAACGAAACTGAAAAGAACATTCGAAAATAAATATAATTACTAAATAGTGTTCAAGAAGATGACAATCAACAGTTTCAGGATACTGAGACAGAATTAAAAAAAAAAAAAGAATGACTGCCAAAATACTGAACCTAAAATTATCTTGCTAAGTATACATCGGACACAAATCCAATGGGTCTTATTTAGACTGAACTCTTCACAAAAGCACCTTTCCTCAGAAGTTAGTTGTTGATGAAAATACCCTCCAAATAATAACAGAGAGGGAAATCATTTTAGAAGGATGACAAAAAACATGAAAGGAAAGATACACAATTTCTAATGGCTCATCTGAAAGAGTAAGGATTTAGAAAAACATGTATAATGTGTGATGACAACATATACCAAGAATTTATATAATCTGTTACACTGTTTTATTAAACAGAAGGTAATTGCTGTTACTCATAGATTTTTCTCTAAGGCAGAATCTTATATAAATTACAAGTGTGAATCACTGATATATTCTGGAAAGTTTATTCTAAAGTTAATATTAATAAAAATACAATGAATCAACACATAAAATAGGGAAGCATAGTAGAATAACATTTTATTAGTGTTTATCTTGATTACTTTTTGTTATTAGCATTTTTAATGTTCATTCACAGTTTTAGTAATAGAATACTATAAAGATTATAAGAGAGATGAGAAAAATCCTGAGAACAACACTATTTGCTGTGGCCAAACAAGCAGATAAAAGAAATACAGGCCTTACTCTGTTGTAAAGCTACTGAGAAATGACAAAGCCTTCATCTGGTCTATCTAAGAATGTTGGCAGTGTGTACAAGCATTAGAACCATTAGCTTTCTCTTGTGGCTAATGACTGAGACTGCTCACCTACAGAGGCCTCCTCACAGGATTAGCCAATGCCTCTCCACCATGCTATACATCACAAATGCACTGAGGTTTCAGGTTGTTACCTTGCTGGTGCACTTCATCAGAGCATGCACAGCTCAAGAATACAGGGTGTGATCCAGTATTGTATGTGTCTCCATGTCTGTTCTTTTCCTTTCTTACCTAGTCAGGCTTCTCTAATGAAACCATGCATATCAGTGCACATCATACTTTTTTCAATTCACTTCCAGTTTTTGCACCTTTCTAGTAAAAAAAAAAAAGTTACATACACATGAACATACACACATATGCATATATGCACACATCTGCATACACAGTTAAAAAAACAAAGCCGAGGCTGTTCCACAGCCCACTGTGCACGGGTACCACCAGAAAAGACCTGTTCTCCCAGGAGTGTTTTTGCTCTTGGACTAGGTGAACAGCCTCTTTCTATCCAATAATTGTGTGGATGGGGCTGGCCAGGAGCACACAGGACACAAGATCAGAAGAGCAGCTAGGTCAGGAACCTTCCAGTTCACCATCTGAACCCTCAAGCAAAGGCTTCCACAATCAGCTGTGCACAGGTCCCTCCAGGAGAGACCTGTTCTCTTATGAGTGATGACACAGATTTACAGACCCACTGGAGAAACAAGCTCCAGCCAGAGACAGCAATATCATCTAACACCAGAAATAAGCAGATGGCAAAAGGCAAACACAAGAATTTTACCAACAGAAATCAAGATATTTTGGCATAATCAGAAACCAGTTTTCCTATCACAGCAAGTCCTGCACTCCCTACACACTGGAAAAGCAACATGTGGATTTAAAATCATATCTCATGAAGCTGACAGAGGATTTTAAGAAGGACATAGAAAACTCCATTGAAGAAATATAGGAGAAAAGAGCTAAACAGGTAGAAGTACTTAAAGAGGAAACACGAAAATCCCTTAAAGAATAACAGGAGAACACAGGTAAACACGTAAAGGAATTGAACAAAACCAACCAGGATCTAAAAATGGAAGTAGATACAATAAAGAAATCACAAAAGGAGACTACCCTGGACATAGAAAACTTAGGAAAGATATCAGGAGACATAGATAGCAAGTATCACCAACAGAATACAAGAAATGAAAGAGAGTATATCAGGCACAGAAGATACTATAGAAAACATTGACCCAACAATCAAAGAAAATGCAAAATGAAAAAATAACAAGTTTGATATTTACCAAATTTATAAAATGTCATTATTTAACTCTCCATTCTAACTAGGATTTGACTGGAATCACAACTATAACTTGTTGCATAGTCACAAAGAAATTAAATAAATTATTTAACCGCTTACAAGACATTGAATTCATTCCATCGGAAGAACATTATAGGCTGCTCTATCACCCATTTCTCCCAGAGACTAGCCCACCAACCAAGGAGTGTACCTAAAGGGATCCATGGCTCTAGACACATATGTAGCAGAAGATGGGCTTTGCCCAACAACAACAAGAGGAGAGGCCCTTGATCCTGGGGAGATTTGATGCCCCAGAGTAGGCAGATACTGAAGAGTTGGGGCCTGAGAGTGTGGGTGGGTGTAGAAGCACTCTCATATAATCAAAAGGGAGGCAGGAGGGCAGAAGTGTGATGAGGGTGGTGGTGGTGTAACCAAAAACTGGGATATCATTTGAGTTGTAAACAAATGGAATAATTAATAGTAATTTTTTAAAAGGAAAAAAAAAAAGATGTTGAATTCAAAGTTCAAATTTAGGTCTGCCCAACTCCCACACACCTACTTTAGCCAACATAATGTCAATCATTCATTTATAATCCTCAATATTCTTGTACAATGTAAGTTGAAGTTAATTATCTTAAAATATTTGCTTCTTTAAAATTCTACTTCTTCTTTAACGTGCATCCAAATTGTTCAATGCCTAAATTACCACTACATTTGAAAACAAACAAACAAACAAAAAAAACAAAAGGGAACTTGTTCTTTCTAATGTTGCCTATGAATAAAATCTTATGAGCTTCCAAATCATCCATAACTTTTCCAGAATGTGGTATCTACAAAGACTCTGCATGGCAACACACCAGAAAAACTCTCAAATAGACATAGAGAGGAAATTACACTGATGCAGTTAACAAGTTTGAGTGCTTTGAGGGAAAATGATCTCCAGTGGATATACTTACACCCACAAGAAAAATACTTGAATGATCTAAAATTAAGTATTAAATAAATTAGTATTAAGTAATGTATGCATAGGTTAAATTTTTCATGTAATATTGATGAAAACTAAATTCTTTGTGAATATTCTTTAGCATCCCAGATTATGTGTTACTGAATCTAGGAATACCTATGTGTTAAGTATACACTACCACTGAGTTATTCTCCCAGCCCTATTGTGTATGAGCATCCCTCAGACTGAAAATATGCTTCTAAAGAGATATCTCACAAGGTAATTTAAAAGTTGGAACAGTTGACATAGTCTACGTTATAGTGGCCATGTGTTTTAAAAAATGTTATGATGAGTGACATAAATGAGAGCACATGGACAAACAAACATTAAGATGATGCTATGAGATGACTTTCTTCACACAGAAAAATGATAAAGCACATGTTCAAAAATTCCAACTTGCTTTGTGATTAATTGTATATAAGTATAGAGACACCCACAGATTCATTTAAATTGGCTGACAAATATGGATCCCAGTATTTCTCTTTTTATGGACTATTTAACTTTCATCAAAATATAAGATGCATATCAGTGAATATTTTTTTTTTTTTTATTTTTGGTTTTTCGAGACAGGGTTTCTCTGTCTAGCCCTGGCTGTCCTGGAACTCACTTTGTAGACCAGGCTGGCCTCGAACTCAGAAATCCACCTGCCTCGGCCTCCCGAGTGCTGGGATTAAAGGTGTGCACCACCACGCCTGGCTCCATAGTGAATAATTATTGAAAAATACTTATAATTACTGAAAGATCCAGCAATACCTCTACTGGGCATATACCCAGAATATACTCCAACTGGTAATAAGACCACATGCTCCACTATGTTCATAGCAGCCTTATTTATAATAGCCAGAAGCTGGAAAGAACCCAGATGTCCCTCAACAAAGGAATGGATACAGAAAATGTGGTATATTTACACAATGGAGTACTACTCAGCTATTAAAAATAACGAATTTATGAAATTCTTGAGCAAATGGATGTATCTGGAGGATATTACCCTGAGTGAGGTAACCCAAATACAAAAGAAGTCACTTGATATGATATCCACCAGAGAACTCCTAAACCTGATAAACAGCTTCAGTGCAGTAGCTGGATATAGAATTAACTCAAACAAATCAATGGCCTTTCTCTATACAAAGGATAAATGGGCTAAGAAAGAGATCAGGGGAACATCACCCTTCACAATAGTCACTAACAATATAAAATATCTTGGTGTGACTCTTACTAAGGAAGTGAAAGATTTGTATGACAAGGACTTCAAGTTTCTGAAGAAAGAAATTTAGGAAGATCTCCGAAGATGGAAGGATCTCCATGCTCATGGATTGGGAGAATCAACATAATAAAAATGGCTATCGTGCCTAAAGCTATCTACAGATTCAATGCAATCCCCATCAAAATTCCAACTCAATTCTTCAAGGGTCTAGAAAAGACAATTAGCCAGTTCATCTGGAATAACAAAAAACCTAGACTAGCAAAAACTCTTTTCAACAATAAAAGAACCTCTGGTGAAATCACCATGCCTGACCTCAAACTGTACTACAGAGCAATCATAATAAAAACTGCATGGTACTGGTACAACAACAGACAGGTAGATCAATGGAATAGGATCGAAGACCCAGAAATGAATCCACACACCTATGGTCATCTGATCTTTGACAAGGGAGCTAAAACTATCCAGTGAAAGATAGGATTTTCAACAAATGGTGCTGGCACAACTGGCAAATATCATGTAGAAGACTGGGAATTGATACATTCTTATCTCCTAGTACCAAGGTCAAGTCTAAGTGGTTTAAGGATCTCCTCATAAAACCAGAGACACTGAAACTTATAGAGGAGAAAGTGGGGAAAAGCCTCGAAGATATGGGCACTGGGGAAACATTCCTGAATAGAACAGCAAAGGCTTGTGCTGTAAGATCAAGAATTGACAAATCCCTGGAGTATTTCAACGTTTCGAAGACATTCCGTTTTCTATGACAGTTGTTCTGTTTTCCCGGTGGTTGTCTAACCCTTTCCTAGAAATGGTTAGGATTTAGTCTATCCCCCGACTATAGGTTATATATATTTCTTGAGTTCTTCGTGGACACCAGAAAATCAAATATCCCCATTAAAAAGTGGGGCACAGAGTTAAAGAAATAATTCTCAACTGAGGAATACTGAATGGCTGAGAAGCACATGAAAAAGGCTCAACATCATTAATCATCAGGGAATTGCAAATCAAAACAACCCTGAGATTCCACCTCACACCAGTAAGAATGGCTAAGATCAAAAATTCAGGTGACAACCGATGCTGGCATGGATGTGGACAAAGGGGAACACTCCTCCATTGTTGTTTGGACTGCAAGCTTGTTCAACCACTCTGGAAATCAGTCTGGCGGTTCTTCAGAAAATTGGACATAGTACTACTGGAAGATGCTGCAATACCTCTACTGGGCATATATCCAGAAGATATTCCATCTGGTTATAAGGACACATGTTCCACTATGTTCATAGCAGCCTTATTCATAATAGCCAGAAGCTGGAAAGAACCCAGATGTCCCTCAACAGAGGAATGGATAAAAAAAATTTGGTACATTTACACAATGGAGTATTACTCAGCTATTAAAAACAATGAATATATGAAATTCCTAGGCAAATGGATGGATCTGGAGGGTATCATCCTGAGTGAGGTAACCCAATCACAAAAGAACTTACATAACATGTACTCACTGATACGTGGATATTAGCCAAGAAACCTAGACTACCCAAGATACAATTTACTAAACACATGATACTCAAGAAGAAAGAAGATCAAAATGTGGACACGTCACCCATTCCTAGAATTAAGAACAAAGAACACACTGAAGGAGTTACAGAGATCATGTGTGAAGCTGAATCAAAAGGATGGTCCAACCAGTGACTGCGGCTGCCTGGGATCCATCCCATAATCAGCCACCAAACATAGACATGATTGCATATGCCAGCAAGATAGTGCTGAAAGGACCGTGATATAGCTGTCTCGTGGGAGACTATACCAGTACCTGCGAAAAACACAGAAGTGGATGCTCACAGTCAGCTATTAGATGGAACACAGTACTCCCAAGGAAGGAGCTAGAGAAAGTACCCAAGGAGCTGAAGGTGTCTTCAACCCTATAGGTGGAAGAATAACATGAACTAACTAGTACCCCCTGAGCTCATTTCTCTATCTGCATGTATAGAAGAAGATGGCCTAGTTGGACATCAGTGGGAAGAGAGGCCCCTTAGTCATGCAGACTTTATATGCCCCAGTTCAGGGGAACACCAGGGCCAAGATGTGGGAGTGGGTGGGTAGGGGAGCAGGGTGAGGATGGGGGAGGGTGTAGGGAACTTTCTGGATAACATTTTAAATGTAAATGAAGAAAATATCTAATAAAAATTGAAAAAATTTGAGAAAAAAAAAAGACGGAAAAAAAAAAGAAAGACCAATGAGTGGATACTTCATTCCTCCATAGAAGAGGGAATAAAATATACATGGAAGGAGGTTTAGAGACAAAGTTTGGAGCTAAGATGAAAGGATGGACCATCCAAGGAGTTCCCCACCCGGGTGGTCCATCACACAATCAGCCACCAAATGCAGACACTACTACATACACCAGCAGGATATTGCTGAAAGGACCCTGATATAGCTATCTCCTGTGAGGCTTTGACAGTCCCTGACAAATACAGAAGTGGAACCTAACAGTTATCTATAGGGCAGAACACAGGGTCCCCAATGTAGGAGCTAGAGAGAGTACCCAAGAGCTGTACTCTCTCTAGCTCCTACAACAACAATATGAACAAATCAGAACCCCCAGAGCTCATGTCTCTAGCTGCCTATGTATTAGAAGATGGCCTAGTTGGCCATTATTGGGGAAGAAATGCCCTTGGTCTACCAGTTTATATACCCCAGTACAGGGGAATGCCAGTGCCAGGAAGTGGGAGTGGGTGGGTAGGGGAGCAGTGCAGGGGGAGGGTATAGGGGACTTATGGGATAGCACTTTAAATATAAATGAAGAAAATATCTAATAAAAATGTGATAAAAAAAAGAAAATGATATGGTGAATGTCTTAGGGAAAGAAGAACACAGAAAAGTAAAAAAGAAAGAGGTTTTATTAGAACTCTACAAAAATGAATGAAAGTCAACATCTATTATTATTATACAAATATAGATAGACAGATAGATAGATAGATAGATAGATAGATAGATAGATAGATAGATAGATATAGAGATATACAAGAGAATGACTCTAACAAGAATGGCACGAAGAATAGTCAGATGGAAGGTTACAAACAAAATATAATGTATAAAGTTATTAAAAATTAAAAATGTAGAAAAAGGATACTTGTGAGCATATTTAACATATTAAATGTATGTTAAATAAAGTTACTGTGTAGTGTGGTGTCCTTCCCCACCAACACAGTTGCACGTTTACCGGTCTCGGCACGGCGTGGGTTACCGTAGGTAACACAACAATTGATCCGATTCTCTCGGGCCATGGGGACGTCGTCCAAGACGTGTAGAGGATCCAGTGGGCCGAGGCGGGTCGAATGGTCTCCGGGTGGATGGTGGTCGGGTGGACGCGTTGGACTCTCTTGTCACGAGACTTCAGGGTTCCCGCAAAAGTCCAGAATGCCTGCGCAGAAGACTGGGGGCGGGGCTTCCCTTCCTTTTTTCCCAAATGCTTGTCCACCATTAAGGAGTTGTTCTAAGCGGAAGCAACCATGTAGCCTCGGAGACCTTCTTTCTTCCCCCACTCCCTTAGTTTCATTTCAGCTTCGGGCCAATCCTCCAGGAACCCAGTCCACTGCGGGCAGTGGACCCCAACAGTGTAGCAGGCCCCATTCTATACATCGAAACACAAGACACACAATTAGCCTTGACACTCCAAGGAGTGGTATGGGTCCCATTTATTACATACTCTAAGAAATATTTCAGTGAAAATTCCCCATCCCTTGCCTGAGTAGCATGGGAGAAATAGCCCCATATGGCACCACCCTTCACCTAGCCAGAAGAAAAGCTGTTCCTGGTAGCAAGGAATCAGGAATGCTGTCCCTACTCCTAACTAGCTGGGCCACTGAGGAGAGCTGTCCCTACCTCTCACCTGGGGAGAACTAGCCCTGTCTCTAGGCTGGGCTATGAGGGAGAACTGGTGTGTTGATCAACACAGCTGCCACTTAGACCCAGATCCATTGAGTCGGGCTGGCTCACCCTAACATCTTCTCCATCTCTGAGCTGCTGGAGCTCATGTAGCGATTGATCTTGCAGACCCATCACTCTGG
This sequence comes from Mus minutoides, assembly GCA_902729485.2. Lineage (NCBI taxonomy): Eukaryota > Metazoa > Chordata > Mammalia > Rodentia > Muridae > Mus > Mus minutoides. The sequence continues at coordinate 1,204,019 of LR753314.1, forward strand.
GAATCTCACATATCTGCGCAAGAACAGAATATCTAACAGTCTCATTGAGGTCCATTATTGATGGTATAGCAAACCAATAACTCATTGGAATGAATATTTGCAAGTAAATCTGTTTGGGCTAAAGGATATAGTGTGTGACTCACTGAAAATTTCAGTACCATTACTACAAACAAAGGAATATGTGATGGAGAAGCCAAGAAGACAGAGGACTAGAACAGAAGGCTGTCCATGTACAGAAGGCTGTGCTTGATAGAGAAGCGTGTCATTACCCAGAGGGGTGTATGAGAAGGGTTACTGTTTGCTTACTTGTTTTGTTTTGGTTTTTCTGAGGGGTACTTTTTCTTTCTTTCTTTACTAATTTTTATTTTAATATTGTATTTTCTTTTGAAGGAGAGGTTACAAGAATGGAGGCCACATATGAAAGGACTGAGAAATGAGTGGGTTTGGGCACACGATGTGAAATTCCCCAAAATTCAATAAAATTTGTGTTTAAAAACCCCATATTTGCTACTGGAATTTCCAGGAATATCCCTCATGTGGAATAATTTCTCTCCAAAAATTAGTAAAATTTAAAACTAAATCAATCTTTTAAGCTATGAGAAAGGAAATTGCCCTCCTTAACTTAAAAGCATAGCTCTGTGATACCTCATTAAAATACCAGCATATAAAGTATATATGTTTGGTAAAGAAAAATAAAACTTCTTTTCAATCCTGAGGTTGGCAGATGTGTAAATGACATAGTTTAAAAGTAGAAGATTATCACCTTGCCTGGAGGTAAAAGGAAGGACCCCCAAAATAAAACCTCCCTGTTAAGCAAGAGGCAAGTTTCCAATCTAAGAAACACTCATAATCAAGTACACTTCAAATGTGCATGAGAAAAATCAAACGCTACCACAGAAAACTTCTTAAACACTTATACAAACGCTGAATATATGGCATATAATATTTCTTAAGGTCCTAAAGATTTGTTTAATATACTTTTCTATATCAAAGCTTGTAAATATGGAGGATGCTTTTGGAATTATTCCCAATTACTACATGGTGAGTTTTCTTGTGTGTTTTAAAAACTATAATAAAAATACATGAAGCAAGAAATTATAGGCCGGGCCGCACGCTTTTAATTCCAGCACTTGGGAGGCAGAGGCAAGCAAATTTCTGATTTCGAGGCCAACCTGGTCTATAGAGTGAGTTCCAGGACAGCCAGGGCTACATAGAGAAACCCTGTCTCCAAAAAAAAAAAAAAAGTGGCATTTGTTATCCATGAAATGAAAAACAAACCTAAAAAAGAAAGAAAGAAATTATTATTATGAACTTATAGACATGCTATTTACAAATATTATTAAATATACAAAAATATGGCAGTCCATAAAATTAGTTATAATTATTAGAATGTCTAAAAAAACAAATAAAAACCACAAAAAAGTCCATATCACCTACACCAGTGACAAAAGTATTGAAAAATAACATAGAAACATAACCCACATTCCATACATTTCATTATAAAAAGAAATGTGACATATAAGAAACATGTTGGTAAGTGTGTTCATTTAATTCAGTTATTAGAGAGTGGTTCTCTTTGTACTCTGTTCTTCCAGTACTATGATGAAAATCTCACATTACTACAAATAAGTGAAACTTGAATCCTGAGGTCTAGGCAATGCAAAACTATGCAGTCACTGAAAAGACAAACAAACAAACAACAGCTGACACAAATACCATAGGTGAATTGCAAAACTTCTGTGTGTAACAAAAAAAAAAAAAATCAGCTAGACTCAAAAGAGTATATGTTTTGCTTTTTTTTCATATATAATTGTCTAAAAAGAAATCTCTCTTCTGTTGATATAAATTACTGGTTTTCTAGCATAAAACAGGATTTGCAAAACCTAGAAACTATGGGAAGCTTTGGGGGAAGAAATGATTAATATCTTGACTCTGGCATATGTTACACCAGCATGTATGCTACCCCTATATTTCCTAAAGTGGATTAAATTCTTTGCTCACTTTTTTTTTTTTTTTTTTTGCTGTATACTTTATATTCTCATCGTTTGCTGTATAGCTTAAATGTTAATAAGATAAAATTTTACATTTGTCAATGAAAATCAAATAGGGAAAAATGGGAATACTTTCTCAGAGGTAAAAATGAACTACTATTTTCTACAAACTAATCATTTGTTGCATGTGCTGACAATGAATTTATTATTCACAGATACCAAGAAATTAAAACAGGCCACTGATATTTTTTCACATTTTATAGATTAGGATATGGACATTCAGGAACCATAAAGATAGTACAGAAGAAACACTGTAAATCACAGGCTGCTAAGAATTTAAATAATTCCCAATATAATCATGGTTCAATGTATGTTATCTTTACAATTCAAATCGAGCCATAAGAAATTGCAACATGAAGTTACACCAATTCGTACACTGAAATTCCATTGCAACATTAATGTATTACAGGAATGGGGAAGGGGCTCAATAGGTAAATGGCTCTTATCCTGTCAAATTGAGCTCAGAAGTCTAGAAAGCATAAAAAAGTGTATTGGCACTATAGTTTCAGCATAACTCCTGAATATGGTAGGCAAAGACAGAAATATTGCCCAGAATATCTCAGGCTATTGGAGACTGACACTGAGTCAAAAGCCAAAGTTCCCCTCCCTTCCTGAGAAACTTCTGACCTTTAGAAAGGACAGCTGACAGCACACTAAGATCAGATATTAGTACTGCAAACCTTCTGGGAAAAACAATAGCATGTTTCCTGAAATAAAAGTAGATAGCGTGTTCCCAGGCAGTTATGCAGAACCACCACTGCCCCCAGGCTGAGGCATGGGCAAGTTTCTCCCCCTTTTACTTCCTCCTTCTTATTCAGTAACCTTGCCTGCAATAAACAGACCTTGACAACCTTAGCTTCGTCTAGATCCTTCTTTCTCATCCATTTCTCTTTCAGGCAAGGTCCCCCTCTGACCCCCTGAATAACTGGGTCCTGCGGGTCGGGAAAACAGGCCAGGTTGCCTGCAGGTCATGAGAGACAGAAACAATAAGAGAGACCGTGCCTCAAATTATGTGGAGAGAAAACTGGCTTTTGGAGCTATCTTTTCCTGCACATTAATACAATAACATAAAATGACTTTCACAAACCTTAAAATAGCTCATATCTAGGATTTATAAAGTATCTCTCAAATTAGTTTAAATACTAGAGGCCACACTGGTATCCAAACCTCAGGTAAGTTTCCACATGCAGACATTTAACACTTCCTTAGAGCTTGCCCAGATTCCCCCAATAGCACCACTACCCTCATCTCAATATCCTTGTCCAAACTCCAGCAGAAGCCTTCTATTCTAAAACAAGCCATGTGCGAGCCTGAAACCCTAGAGGTCACAAAGTTGTCCAGAACCACAGAGGCCACACCAGTTCCCAGAACTCTGGAAACAACACTGGTACCCAAAACTCCAGTGGTCATGCAGGTCACTAAAACCTCAGAAGAGCTAATCTACCAGAATCATAGGCCACTTAGGCCATAACACCAGAGAGGAAACAGAAACCATGGAAAATAACACCAATCTAACAAAGATAAACTCAGAAATCAGTAACTAAACTTATAATTATCCCAAAACTAGATGCCTAAAGGTAAGCTTAAGAACATAATCAACAACAGCCAGGGCAATATGTCAACACCAGAGCCTAGAATCAAACTACAGCAAGTCCTGCATATTACAATATAGCTGAAGCACAGGAAAATAGTCTTAAAAGAACTTTATGAAGATGATAGATTGCTTAAACAGGAAATAAAGCATTAAAGAAATGCAAGAAAACATAAACAAACAATTGGAGGAAATTAATGACTACATTTAAAAAAAAACCATAAAGCTCAAATAAATAAATAAATAAATAGATAGATAGATAGATAAATAAATAAATAAATGCAGCAAGGAAACAGGTGAAGGAAATGCAGAAAACTGTTCAATAACTAAAACTAGCACTGAAAATAGCACTGATTAAAAAAAACTGAGGAAAAAGTGCAGATGGAAAATCTAGGAAAATAAAAACAAACATGGATGTAAACATTAATAGCAGCATAGAAGACATGGAAGATAGAATCTCTGGTATAGAAGATACAGTAAAGGAAATTAATACACTAGTAAAAGAATAAACTCTGACAAAACATCCAGGAAATCTGGGACACTATGAAAAGCCCAAACCTAAAAATAATAGAAATAGAAGAAAAAGAATCCCAGCACAAAGGACCAGAAAATATTTTTTTAGATCATAGAAGAAAACTTTCCTAACCTTAAAAAGGACATATCTACAAAAGTACAAGAAGCTTATAGAACATCAGAGGGATTGGATTAGAAAATAATGTCCTCCTCCCATGTAAAAATCAAAACACTCCTCTGGTCTGAGCTTGTGACCTGAGCAGTCCTTAGGAGCAACCTCAGCACCCACTCTTACAACATCCAGAGGAGGTTGAAATCCCAGGTGCTCTGTAATGCCTGGATCACAGGAGAGGCCACAACATCTACCCCAGCACCCAGAGTAACTGGGTCATCCAGGATCCAGGTATGCAGGAAGCCCCAAAGAGTCAGTGTTCCAAGTTCCTTCTGGTCTGAAATTGCACCTGGAGCAGACATGGGTTGCAGGCTCTATAACCACTCTTAAAACACCCAGAGGTAGCAAAACTCCCAGGTGCTCTGAAATGCCCAAGATCACAGCTGAGGCCACAATGTCTTTCCCACTACCCAGAGTAACTGGGACCTTGACAGGAACCAGAGAAACACAAACCTCAACCAAGCCAGAGGTCCAGGTTCCTTCCAGCTTGAACCTGTGCCCAGGGCTCTGGCTCCTGACCCAACTCTGCAACACCCAGTTAAAGCTTGACTCCCAAGAGCTCTGACACTCCCAGGAACTCAGGAACACAGGATCACAGAATCACAGGATCACAGAGACATCTGGATTCTGAAGAATTCTGACATAACCAGGATCAATGGGGGGACACACTCCAGTCAGAGACAGTGAGGACAAGTAACACTAGAGATAATGAGATGGTGAGAGGTAAGCAACAGAAACCAAGGCTACTTGGTATCATCAGAACCCAATACTCACACTACAGTATGGCATAGGTACCCCATCACACTGGGAAAGCAAGATTAAGACTTAAAATCACATATCATGATGATGATAGAGGACTTTTAAAGGACATAAATAACTCCCTTAAAGAAATACAGAAGAACACAAGTAAACAGATAGAAGCACTTAAAGAGGAAACACAAAAATGCCTTAAAGAATTGTAGGAAAAGACAACCAAACAGGTGAAGAAATTGAACAAAACGATCCAGAAACTAAAAATGGAAATAGAAACAATAAAGGTATGAAATGGGAGACAACCCTGGAGATAGGAAACCTAGGAGAGAGATCAAGAGTCATAAATGCAAGAATAACCAACACAACACAAGAGATAAAAGAGAAATTCAGGTGCAGAAGATACCAGAAAAAAACAAAAACAAAAAAAAAACCAAAAAAACACTGAAACAACAAAGAAAATGCAAAATGCAAAATACCCCTAACCCAAAACATCCAGGAAATCCAGAACAAAATGAGAAGACCAATCCTAAGGATAATAGGCATAGAAGAGAGCAAAAACTCTCACCTTGTGATGGACATCCCAGTGCAGAACTTGGCAGGCCCAAAAGCCTACAGGTGCTCATGAGACAAGGGTTTCAAAAGGAACTCATTCTCCTGGGAAGACATTCTCACAACCAGTTTTATCCCTGAATTTAGTCTGGTGCATAGATCATTCAGTGGGAATTTTTATATTAAGCATAGAATGAATCCTGACATAAGATAATACTCCCAGTGTTCCAACAGTCCTAGAGAATTCCTGATTTTCCCTGGGAATTCAGTATCTAGAGACAGGGAAGCAAATTAGCATTACATAGGGAGAAGCCAAAAGCAGCTCAGAGCTGGTCTACAGAATGTTTGCTAGGGACAATAGTTTTAGGGAACAAATAGATCTCCCACTAACAGAGGAAATCCTCATTATGGCCAGGTAGAAAACAGACTACTTAGCAGATAATTAACAAGCTGGTAAACACTTTCTTTAGAATCTACCTGGACCTAGATAACAAGGGGATTGTGGTTAATACATTATTCATGAGAAGGCCCACTAGTACGAAACCCCCTAATGGCTAGTTCTCATAAAGCTCAAAGGAAAAACACAAATTGTGACCTAGGTTTATAATCCTTGTTTATCAGTGGCTAATCTTAATCAGAACTGCCTTACTAATTACTGTAATTATACCTGGTTCCTGTAAGTCCTTTTGATGTCTTCATTCCTATTGTATTGTACCATTGTAACTCTGTGGATGAAGCTCCCCTGGTTTCTCTTATCCCCACTGTATAAAAAGTCTGATGCTTTAATTCACATTACACTCAGATCCACACTCCCTCCTGTGTGACCTCTGTTTGTCACATCCGCTGAATCTTGCCCGCTTAGTTCCAGAGAACTCGACACACGCAGGCAAGTGGCTTGAGAGGGCCTGCGGCACCACCTTAAAGGGCCAATAAATATCTTCAACAAAATTATACAAGACAATTTCCCTAAGCTGAAGAAAGAGATGCCCATGAACATACAAGAAGCTGACGGAACTCTAAATAGACAGGATCAGAAAAGAAATTCCTACTGTCACATAATATTCAAAACAACAATTGCACCAAAGAAAGAAAGAATATTAAAAGCAGTAAGGGAAAAATGTCAAGTAACATATAAAGTCAGACCTATCAGAATTACACCAAACTTCTCATCAGAGACTATAAAATCCAGAAGATCCTGGGCAGATGTCATATAGACCCTAAGAGAACACAAATGCCAACCCAGGCTACTATACCAAATAAACCTCTCCATTACTGTAGACAGAGAGACCAAGATATTCCATGACCAAAAAAAAAAAAAAAAAAAAAAAAAAAAAAAAAAAAAAAAAAAAAAAAAAAAAAAAAAAAAAAAAAAAAAAAAAAAAAAAAAAAAAAAAAAAAAAAAAAAAAAAAATTACATAGTATCTTTCCACAAATCCAGGCCTAATAGATGGAAAACTCCAATATAAGGAGAGAAACTATACTATACAAAAAGCAAAAAAGTAACCTTCTTTAAATAAAATGAAAAGAAGACACACACACACACACACACACACACACACACACACATAATTCCATCTCTAACAACAAAAACAACAGGGAGCAACAATCACTCTTTTTCAATATCTCCTCACACCAATGTACTTAATTCCCCAAATAAAAAGATATATACAGAGTGTATACATGAACAGGACCCAGGGTTTTGCTGCATACAGAAAACATACTTCAGTGACAAAGACAGACAATACCTCAGAGTAAAAGCCTGGTTATCAATATTTCTAAGCAGATGCTTCCAAGAAACAAGCCAGAGTAGCCATTCTAATATTGACTAAAATCAACTTTCAACCAAAACTTATCAAAAAGGATAAGGAGGAACACTTCATACACATCAAAGGAAAAATCTACCAAGAAGAACTCTCAGTTCTGAACGTCTATGTCCCAAATTAAATGGTACCCACATTCATAAAAGAAAATGTACTAAAATTCACAGCACACATTTCACCTCACACAATAATAGTGGGACACTTCAACACCCCATTCTCAGCAATAGATAGATCATGGAAACAGAAACTAAACAGAGACACAGTAAAACTAACAGAAGTTATGACACAAATGGTTTTAACAGCTATCTATAGAATATTTCACTTAAAACAAACAAAAAAAGAACATACTTTCTTCTTAGCACCATATCGTACCTTGTCCAAAACTAATGATATACTTAGTCAGAAAACAGGCCTCAAGAAATAAAAGAAGATTGAAATAATCCCATGCATCCTATAGATTACCACAGACTAAGGCCAATCATCAATAACAATTAAAATAACAGAAAGCCCATATGTTCATGGAGTTGAACAACATAGTAGTCAATGATATTTTGGTCAAGGAAGAAATAAAGAAAGAAATTAAAGACTTTCTAGAATTTAATGAAAATGAAGGCACAACATACTCAAACTTATTCAACACAATGAAAGCAGTGATAAGAGGAAAACTCAAAGCTCTGAAAGCCTACAAAATGAATCGGGAGATAGCATATCTTAGCAACTTAACAACACACCTGAAATCTTTAGAACAAAAAGAAGCAAATACACACTAGAGGAGTAAATGTCAGGAAATAACCAAACTCAGGGCTGATATCAACCAAGTGGAAACAAAAAGATCTATACAAGGAATCAACAAATCCAGGAGCTGGTTCTTTGAGAAAATCAACAGGATAGATAGATTCTTAGCCAGACTAATCAGAGGGCACAGAGACAGTATCCTAATTAACAAAATCAGAGATGAAAAGTGAGACATAGCAACAAAAACTGAGGAAACCAAAAAAATCATCAGATCCTACTAGAAAAGACTATAGTCACTAAAACTGGAAAATCTGGATGAAATGGACAATTTTCTAGATAGATACCAGGTACCAAAGATAAATCAGGATCAGATAAATGATCTAAACAGTCTCATATCCCCTAAAGAAATAGAAACAGTCATTAATAGTATCCCAACCAAAATAAGCCCAGGACCAGATGAGTTCAGTGCAGAGTTCTATCAGACTTTCAAAGAAGACCTAATTCCAACTCTCCTCAAACTATTCCAGAAAATAGAAACAGAAGGTACTCTACCGAATTCATCTATGAAGCCACACTTACTCTGATACCTAAACCACAAAAAGATCCAACAAAGAAAGAGAACGTCAGACCAATTTCTCTTATGAATATTGATGCAAAAATACTCAATGAAATCCTCCCAAACTGAATCCAAGAACACATCAAAACGATCATCCATCATGACCAAGTAAGCTTCATCCCAGGGATACAGGGATGGTTCATTATATGGAAATTATCAAAATAACCCACTACATAAACAAACTCAAATTAAAATACACACACACACACATACATAATCATCTCATTAGAGGCTGAGAAAGCACTTGACAAAATTCAATACCCCTTCATTGTAAAAGTCTTGGAAAGATTAGGAATTCAAGGCCCATACCTAAACATGGTAAAAGCAATATACACTAAACCAGTAACCAACATCAAACTAAAAAGAGAGAAACTTGAAGCAATACCACTAAAATCAGGGGCTAGACAAGGCTTCCCATTCTCTCCCTACCTATTCTGTATAGTACTTAAAGTCCTAGCCCGAGTAATTAGTCAACAAAGGGTGGTCAAAGGGATACAAATTGAAAAGAAAGAAGTCAAAATATCACTGTTTGTAGATGATATGATCATATAATTAAGTGACACCAAAAATTCTACCAAAGTACTCCTAAACCTGATATACAACTTCAGCAAAGAGGACAGATATGAAACTAACTGAAGCAAATCAGTAGCATACCTGTACTCAAAGTATAAACAGGCTGAGTAAGAAATCAAGTAAACGATGTCATTCACAATAGTCACAAGTAATATAAAATACCTTGGTGGGAATCTAACTAAGCAACTGAAAGATCAGTATGACAAGAACTTCAAGTCACTGAAGAAAGAAATTGAATATCTCAGAAGATAGAAAGATATCCCATGTTCATGGATTAGCAGGATTAATATTGTAAATATGGCCATCTTGCGAAAGCAATCTACAGATTCAATAAAATCCCCATAAAAATTCCAACTCAGTTCTTCATAGAGTTAGAAATAGCAATTTGTAAATTCATTTGGAATAATAATTAACGCAGAATGGTAAAATCTATTCTCAACAATAAAAAAATTTCTTGTGGAATCACCATCCCTGATCTCAAGCTGTGTTACACAGCAATACTGATAGATAAATAAATAAATAAATAAATAAATAAATAAATAAATAAATACCTATATGATCTTGGCACATAAACAGGCAGGTAGATCAATGGAATAGAATTGAAGACCCAGAAATGAACCCACACACCTATAGTTACTTGATCTTTGACAAAGGAGCTAAAAAAAAAAATCCAATGGAAAGAAGATATCATCTTCAAAAAATGATGCAGGTTCAACTAAAGGTCAGCATGTACAAGAATGTGAATTGATCCATTGCTTTTTCCTTGTACAAAGCTCAAGTCCAATTGAATCCAGGACTTCAACATGAAACCATATGTACTGAAACTAATAGAAGATAAAGTGGGGAAGAGCCTGGAACACATGGGTACAAGAGAAATTTTACTGAATAGAACACTAATGGCTTATGATTGAAGATCAACAATTGACAAATGGGACCTCATAAAATTGTAAAGCTTCTGAAAGGCAAAGGACACTATGAATACTGTGAATATGATAAAATGCCAACCAACAGATTAGAAAAAAAGATTTTTACCATTCCTACATCCCATAAAGGGCTAATATCCAATATATACAAAAACAAAACAAAACAAAACAAAAAACCCTCAAGTAGTTATACTTGCTGGACATGATAGTGCATGCCTTTAATCCCAGCACTTGGGAGGCAGAGCCAGGCGGATTTCTGAGTTCAAGGCCAGCCTGGTCTATAAAGTAGGACAGCCAGGACTACACAGAGAAACCCTGTCTCGAAAAACAAAACAAAACAAAACAAAAAAAACAAACAAAAAAAAACAAAAAAGAAAAGAAAAGAAAAGAAAAGAAAAGGTAAGAAAAGAAAAGAAAATATTTTCAAAACTTTACTCTCACAATGGACAGGCAATCCAAGCAAAATCTAGACAAAAAAATAATGGTGCTAACAGAAATTATGAAGCAAATGGATTTAACAGATAACTAAAGAACAGTTGTCCCCCTACACAAACAAATATGTCATTTTTCTCAGCACCTCATGGAATTTTCCCCCAAAATAACCAAAAATTGGTCATAAGCAAGTTTCAACAGATACAAGAAAACGGAAATAACTGTTATTAACCAGGCCACCACAATTAAAGCAGCATTTCAACAATAGAAACAATAGACAGCCTACAAATTCATGAAAACTCTCTAATGAATGACTACTGGGTCAAGGGAGAACTATAAAAAGAAAGGAAAGACTTCCTAGATTTCAATAGAAATAAATGTACAATACACTTTAACTTATGAGACAAAATGAAAGTGGTGCTAAGTGAAAAGTTCATAGCACTAAATGCCTGGGTAAAGAAATCTGAGAGATCATACTAGTAACTTTACAGAACACCTGAAAGCTGTAGAATAAAAAGACTCAAACACCCAAGAGTAGTAGACAGCAGGAAATAATCAAAAGGGGTCAAAATCACTAAAATAAAAATAAAGAGAAAAGTACAAACAAACAATGAAACAAAGAATTGTTTAAGAAAATCAACAAGATAGACAAGCCCTCATCCAACTAACCAAAAGAGACAGAGAATATATTAATAAATACAATCAGAGACAAAAGGGGGCACAACAACAGTCACCGAGGACATCCAAAAATAGTCACACTTTAAAAAAACGGGAACTGCACAAAATTGAATTTAAAAGAAATGGAAAATTTTCTTGATAGATACCACTAACCACAGTTAAATCAAGCTCAAATAAAGAATTTAAATTGACCTACAATCCCTAAAGAAATTGAAGCCGTTATTAAAAATCTCATAACCAAAGAAGTCTAGGGACAGATGGTTTTAGCACAGAATTCTACCAACTTTTAAAGAAGGTCTAACATTGCTACTCCTAAAATTATTTCACAAAATAGAAACAAAAGGAATATTACCAAACTCATTCTTTAAGGTAACAATCACACTGATTCCTAAATCACACAGACTCAAGAAAAAAAAAAAAAAAAAAAAGAATTTCAGACCAATATGAACATCGATGCAAAAATACTAAACATCAAATCCACGAAAGTCATCCACTATGATCAATGATCAAGTAGGCTTTATCCCAGAGATGCAAGAGTGGTTCAACTTATGAACATCTGTAACTGTAATCTACAATTAATAAATTGAAAGAAAGCACGAAAGCATGTGGTCATCTCAATAGATGCTGAAATAGCTTTTAAGAAAATCCCAAAACCTTTCATTATAAAAATCTTGGAGAAATCAGGGACACAAGGCACCTATCTAAATGTAATAAGGACAATATATGCAAGCTGATAGCCATCATCAAGTTGAATAGAGAGAAACCTTAAGAAATACCACTAAAATGAGGAACAAGACCAGGTAGTCCACTCTTTCCATACATATTCATTATAGAACATGAATGTTTAATTACAGCAATAAGACATCCAAGGAGATCAAGAAGATACAAATTGGAAAGCAAGGAGCCAAAGTATTGCTATTTGTGGTGATATGATAGTATCTATGAATAATCCAAAAGGTTTTACCATGAAACTCCTACAGCTCATAAAACATTCAGTGAAATGGCTGGATACAAAATTAACTCAAAGAAATCAGAAGCCCTCCTATAAGAAAATGATGAATAGGCTGATAAAGTAATCGGGAAAAAAACACCCTCTCTAATAGCCACAAATAACATAAAATACCTTGAGTATTTTCTGTATGACAATAACTTTATGTCTTTGCAGATTGAAATTGAGCAAGATATAAGTTGAAAAGTTGGGAGGAAGAGGCAGGCGGATTTCTGAGTTCGAGACCAGCCTGGTCTACAGAGTGAGTTCCAGGACAGCCAGGGCTACACAGAGAAACCCTGTCTCAGAAGGAAAAAAAAAAGAAGTTGGAAACATCTCCCATGCTGATTCCTTGGTAGGATTCCTATAGTAAAATTGGCCATCTTGTCAAAAGCAATCTACAGATTCAGTACAATAACCATAACAATTCCAGCACAATTTTACAGACCTTAAAAGAACAATATTCAACTTCATATGGACCAACATAACTCAGGATAACTAAAAAAATTCTGTACAATGAGAGAACTTCTGGAAATACCACCATCCCTGGTTTCAAAGTATACCATAGATGTATAATTTTAAAAAAATACATAGTGTTGGCATAAAAACAGAGACACTGATCAATTGAACGGAACTGAGTGAGGGCCAAGATGTAAATCCACAAACCAATAGAAACCTGGTTTTTTATAAAGATAATAGAATTATATAATAGGAAAACAAAAATCATCTTCAACAAACGTTGGTGGTCTTATTGGATGTTGGCATGTAGACATGGCAGAAGATTGCCACATCAATCACCCTTCACAAAACTCACTCAAGATGAGTTGAATCAACGATGTCAACATACAATCAGATACACTGAATCTGACAAAAGAGTAAATGGAGAATAGCTGTGACCACCTTGGCACAGAAGACAACTTCTTGAACAGAACACCAACAGTGCAGGCACTACAATTGATAAGTGAGGCCCCATGGAACTGAAAGCTTCTACAAGGCAATGGGTACCTTAAATAGTGAAATAATAATAGTAATAATAATAATAATAATAGTACCAAGTGAAATAACCCAGGCACAGAAAGACAAACGGGGTGTATACTCACTTATAAATGGGTAATAGCTGTGAAGAATAATCTTGCTAGAATCCAAAGACCTAGAAAGGCTACCTAACAAAAAGGGCTAAAAGGAACAGGGATCGTTTTCTTTGCGAAGGGGAAATAAAATAGATTTTGTGGATGGACTGGCGACTGGTGGGGGGAATAGGAACAGGAGAGATCAGATGGGAGGGGATGAAGAGATAGAATACTGGGAGAGATTAGTAGAATCTGGGACATTTGAGGAATGAGGCAGAAACTTAGTACAATGGAAAAATCCCAGGAATCTATAGCAGGGACCCTAGCAAAGCCTCCTAGTAATGGAACCTGAAATACTCATTTTCTGTAATCAAACAAGGCTCCCAGAAGAGTGACAGGGAAACCAACCCACAACAAAACATCCAAAAAGGATATATTGTTGAATATATCCTTCCAGCAAGATGTGCTGGGGTAAAGGTGACTCCAGACCTGTGGGAGTGGCCAACTAATGACTGGTCCAATTTGAGAATCTTACCACGAGAGGGAGCACATGTCTGACACTACCTGGAGGGCCAGGAACCAGAGTCTGGATAGCTCAGAGACTTAGGATAGAACCAAACATAGCCTGCAAAAGAAAAGAAAATGTCAATGAAATGATTCCTTCTGTGTATACTCGTAGACAGAAGCCTAGCATAATTAGCATCAGAGAAGCTTCATCCAGCGACATATGAGCAGATGCATATACCAATAGACAAACATTAGGAAGAGCTCAGGGAATCCCATGGAAGATGGGGAGGGAGGATTGTAGGAGCCAGAGAGGTCAAGGATACTGCAAGAAGACTCACAGAATCAACTAAGCAAGGAATGTAGGGTTCACAGATGCTCAACTGACAATCAGGGATCCTGTATGTGTCTGACCTAGGCACTTTACATATATATTATAGTTGAACAGTTTGGTTTTCTTGTGGGACTCCTAGCAATGGGACAAGGGCTGTCTCTGACTCTTGTGCCTACTTTTAGAACCTGTTTTTACCTACTGAGTTGCCTCATCCAGCCTTAATACAAGGGTGTGTGCCTGGTCTTACTGTCACTTGATTTGCCATGTTTGGTTTCTGTCCCTAGAAGACCTGCTCTTCTTTGAAGAGAAAAGGAGGAAGAGTGGATCTAGGAGAGGTAGAAGGGAAGGGACTGGAGGAGAGAAGAAAGGGGAAATTTTGTCAAATGTAATATATGAGAGAAGAATAAATTAAAACAAAATATATTTTTGAAAAGTAACATTGTCTTTCAATTTTCTTGATATTCTCCACTCCCCAAAGTGCCTAACAGAGGATATCAGTTCCTTAGAAAGCTCCTGTCTTGGTCAGGGCTTGTTTTCCTGCACAAAACATCATAACCAAGAAGCAAGTTGGGGAGGAAAGGGTTTATTCATCTGACACTTGCACATTGCTGTTCATCACCAATGGAAGTCAGGACTGGAACTCACACAGGGCAAGAACTTGGAGGCAGGAGCTGATGCAGAGGCCATAGAAGGGTGCTGCTTAGTGGATTCCTGTCCTTGGCTAGCTCAATTTGCTTTCTTATCAGCCCAGGGATGGTACCACCCACACCCTTGATCACTCATTGAGAAAATGCCTTAAAGCTGGATCTCATGGAGACAGTTCCATAAGGGATGATCCTTTCTCTGTGACAACTCCAGATTGTGTCAAATTGACACACAAAACCAGTACAGATTCCTAATAAAGAAAGGGAAGATGTTATATGACCAAATATAGAGTAAGCTGTACATACCAGTTCCCTTCAAAGAGCAAAAATGTACCATGGGAATAAAAGAGAAATAAAATCTTGAATGTTTGTTTTAAATATTCATGAAATAAAGTTTTGAATATCTTTATATAATCTCTAACAAGTATTAAACTTTCACTGTTAGTATTACTGTTATACAACATATAACCAACTTAAAATTAATGAATATACTTATACATTTTTAAAACAAATTAGGCTATGCTAAATAAAACAATTACCCTGGAAAGAATATGCTGTTATTATATATGGGCCTGCCTGTAACTATCAGAATTACATGGATCAATATTTTTTGACCTGTAAACCAGGTAGTCCCTCTGCAATTTAAGTTGTGCCAGGCATAAGAATTACATTCATTGCAATTATGTTAAAGAGATATGACATTGAAACCAAATCTGACAAAGACACCACAAGAAAGGAAATGATAAGCCATCTTACATATGAATATTAATGCAGCATAATAAATAAAATCCAGAAAAGAAACCTAGTACTTCATTCAAAGAATAATATTCCATGACTGAGTGGGTTTTATTTTAAAATTGCAAGAATGTGAGATCTCCTAGGACGATTGACTTCAGGTCAAAGCACAAAATCCTTTGTAAAATACAAAAAAAAAAAAAAAATGACATTTCTTTAAGTCAAATTATATGCATGTCTCAAACAATTTGAAAACATGATTGTTGATAATGAAACATTTATTTTTAAATTTTTTATTAGATATTATCTTCATTTGTATTTCAAATGCTATCCCAAAAGTCACCCATACCCTACCCCTTGCCCTGCTCCCCTACCCACTCACTCCAACTTCTTGGCCCTGGCATTCCCCTTTATTAGAGCATATAAAGTTTGCTAGACCAAGGGGCCTCTCCTCCCAATGATGGCCGGCTAGGCCATCTTCTGCTACATATACAGCTAGAGACATGAGCTCTGGGAACACTGATTAGTTCATATTGTTGTTCCACCTATAGGGTTGCAGACCCCTTCGGCTCTTGGGTACTTTTTCTAGCTACTACATTGGGGACCCTGTGTTCCATCTTATAGATGACTGTGAGCATCCATTTCTGTATTTGCCAGGCACTGACAAAGCCTCACAGGAGACAGCTATATCAGGGTCCTTTCAGCAAAATCTTGCTGGCATATGCAGTAGTGTCTGCATTTGTAGCTGATTTTGGGATGAACACCTGTGTGGGCAGTCTCTGGATCATCCATCCTTTCATCTTAGCTCCAAACTTTGTCTCTGCAACTCCTTCCATGGATATTTTATTCCCTATTCTAGGGAGGAATGAAGTATCCATGCGTTGATCTTCCTTCTTGATTTTCTTGTGTTTTGGAAGTTGTATCTTTGGTATTCTAGGTTTCTGGGCTAATATTCACTTATCAGTGAGTGCATATCAAGTGAATACTTTTGTAATTGGGTTACCTCACTCAGGATGATATCCTACAGATACATCCATTTGCTTAAGAATTTCATAAATTCATTGTTTTTAATAGCTGAGTAGTACTCCATTGTGTAAATGTACGACATTTTCTGGATCCATTCCTCTGTTGAGGGACATCTGGGTTCTTTCCAGCTTCTGGCTATTATAAATAAGGCAGCTATGAACATAGTGGAGGATGTGTTCTTATTACCAGTTGGAACTTCTTCTTGGAATATGCCCAGGAGAGGTATTGCTGGATCTACCGGTAGTACTATGTCTAGTTCTGAGTGCCCGATGTAGTCATATATAAAGCAAGTATGCTGATTTCACTATTATTTAATGTGTTCCTGGAAATAGTATAAACAAATAAATTAGTAACTGGAATGCAGTAATGACTATAGATTTTAAAAATGAGGCAGAAATTTTACCATTACTTACATATCACATGATTATATATGTGAAAAATCTAGAATACAATAGAAAAACTACTATGAATAAAATAATCTAATAATATAGCTGGCCACAAAATATGTAAAATGGTCATGGTAAATATTAAGTCAATGCAAAGAACAGACCACTTATACTCAGAAAAAATTACAATAAACTAAAACTTCCAACTATCTCAGACTAAAGCTAGGCAGACATACACAGTTTAGAAATAGAGCATTAGGTGTGAATAATTATATGCACACACTTGATTCTGGATAAAAAATATGACTTTATTAATGCTAAAATTTTTATTAATATGTATGACAATATGTGACAGGTTTGTTTTATTTTAAAGACTCGTTTGTAATTATGTGTATTATGTGTATTTATGTAGGAGTATGTGTGAATGTGAATTTCTGGTGCCCATGGAAGACAGAGGCATCAGATCCTCCTGGAGCTTGAGTTGCAGGTGGATGTGTGGCTTGCCAAATCGGTGTTAGAAATTATCTTGGGTGCTTGACAAGAGGTATATATGCTCTTTACCACTTAGCTATCTCTCTATGCCCCAAGTAACACAGTTGAATATTACTAGATTTCTTCTATGAATGTTATAGTATAATATAGGTTTATTTGGGTGTATAGTTACAGAGCAACTGAGTCTATCATGTCAGGGAGCCTCAGCAGCAGGAGGCATGAATACCTGAGAGTTCACATCTCAAACAAGTAGGGTACAGAGTGTGTACTGGGAATGTTTGAGGCTTGGAAACCATACAGGCAGCCCCAATAACATACTTCCTCCAGCAAGACAACATATCCTGAGCCTACCTAAGCAGTTATGCTAATGGGTGGGAATCAGGTATTCAAATATCTGAGCATATGGGAGACATACTCATTCAAACTACCACACTAGGTAATATTCTGTTACATGATTTCATATAAGGCAAATAGTATGTATGTCATATATCATTCAAGTAAAAATGTAGCAGCTCCAGTTGAATGCACCTCCATGATCAGGAATCTCAGCACCAGGGATTCACCTCTCTGTAAGCTCTCTGGGGTTGACCTTGTTAGAGTTTCTTCTTATCTTATTTGTCATTCATTGTCCTGAGACTAGATATCTGATGCAGCTTTATTTACCTACCAACCTAGGAAAGAAAATGCAGTTGTGTACTCTATAAGAAAGCATAATAGATTTGTAAAAACAAAGCAATCTGTAAAATTTTTTATGACAGAAACAAAACACAGATTGTAAAATATATAATTTAAATCCTTGTATCTGACAAAAAAAAAAAACTTAAAATTAGCAACATGACTAATGAAATTTGAACAGTGTTTTAAAAATATAAATAGATTTCCCCTAATAGAGTGGATACTATTATTATGCAAAGAAAAAATGTTTTTAGTTTAATGATGCATGAAAGCTTACATTCACACTTGTGCACAGCTAAGCTAATTGGAGAGGCTATGAGGGTGGATTTTCCTGTATTTCTCAGAGCTTCATGCTGTTTAATGAATCAAAATGTCATTGAAACTTTATGGGGTTTGGTGGGGTTTTTTTTTCCCTACATCTGTGGCTTAGAATGAATACGGCAGGTGAAAATTAATATGGCAAGTGCTGAAGACATCCCAGGAAAAAAGATTTCTTTTAATGATTATCTTAGTCTGTGAAACTAGTATGTTTCATGTATGTGCTTATATGTAATAGTTGACAATGAGTCCAAGGTCTCATTTGTGTTTACTAAATAGCAATCTCAGCCTCTGGGCATATTTTCTAAATGTAATCATTTCATACAATTTTTCTGAAAATCAGTTGCAATGATACATTCAAAAATACTATTCACTATGTAATATGAAAAAAAAAAATCTTTCTTCGTTGTAAGCCAATCACTTACATCAACCAGCCACTTTCAAATGCCCTGCAGATGTGGCATTCAGGACACACTTTCTGCTCTCAAAGAGATTACCTTCTGGCTGCAGGCAGATAATGGATATGGGGCAGAAATGAACATATAAAGAAGTGAGTAAGGTAATTTGAGACAGTGATATAGGCCAGCATGACATATGATGGGGTAATGAGCTAGAAAGAGATTGGAAGAAGCAGTTTCTGACTAGATGATCTGAATAGTCATGGTCTTATCCCTGTGAGGTGAAAAATATGAAGAACAGATATGGTATTCAACACTGATTGCTAAATGGATACATTATCAACATTTCTTTTGTTTCATTCTTAGATTCATTGTATTTTATGAAGTTAGAATCAAAATTATTTTAATAACTCATATAACTCAGAGTCCAAAGACAAATGGTTTCATGTCTTAAATAATATTATTTGGATTTCAATCTGTCCCTGTTTCAATAGCATCAGATAGTTAACAAGAATTGTGTCATATTTTTTAATAAAAGTGTTGTTTGTTTTGTTTGGTTTGGTTTTTTTTTTTTTTTTTTTTTTTTTTTTTTTTTTTTTTTTTTTTTTTTTTTTTTTTTTTTTTTTTTTTTTTTTTTTTTTTTTTTTTTCGTTTTTTTAGGTCTGGGTGTCATTTATTGACAGTAGCGGCTTACACTGTGTTTTCTTTCCTTGATTGCTTCCTTCAGAGCGCTGGCCCACAGCCCTCGGGAAGGAAGAGCGATCTCAGAGAAGGAGCAGGAAGGTAGGTACACCTGTCCTTGGCAGGTGTGCCCAGTCCCAGCAGGATGCAATCCTTCAATCTAGAATCCCATTGGGTATTTGAGAGGACTGATGTGGGGAGTGGAGAGGAAGTCTTCCACAGGACTCACATCTCAGTCCAGGCCTCTTGTCCTGTCCAAGTCCATCCACGTTTTAGGACTCTGGTGGGGGCAGGGACATTAGGCCCACCCACCTTGACGGGCAGATTCTTCACCCCATGCCCTGGTCACACACACCTGCTTCCACTGGTCATGGTTAGGAGATGGGCTTTACAGTTGAGATAGACCACTTCCTCTGGCCCTCCCCAGTTGCATCTGTCCAGGTTCAAATGGCTGGAAACACTGAGGGCTTGCTTTTGGTTCAAGTGTGTGTGCCACTGTCTTTAAATCTTCAATATACGGCAGAATGGAGGCCCTAGGCCTATCAGGCTGCCATCAGGCCGCCCATCCTCTACACTCTGCCCTGCCTTTCTTCTGCCCACTGCCCGAGCCTAGAGTGGAAGGCCAGTCTGCAGAGGCACTTGGCAATTTTGGATATGAAAGAGGGGAAAAAGTTTAACAATAAAAGCTTCATTTGATAATTAGAGATCTGAAGTGATTTTACCTTTATTTCCTTCACTTTAAGCCAATCATTAAATTTCACAGTGATTTCTGCGGTGGGGCAGAAGGAAGGCATGATTCAGCATGATGGAGGCTGTGGCCTCGGCTGGCCTCACTGGGGAAGCTGGAGAAGCACGGACTGCCCTGCTGGCAGGTAGGTGATGTTCTGAGAGCGGGAGAGCTGGTACGAAATGTCCTCAGCAGCCTCCAGCTTGCGCAGCTTGACCAGGCCGTCGCCTGCTGTGGCCAGCGAGTTGGCGATCAGCTCAGCGGCCTTGGACTCGCCCTCAGCAGAGATGATGGCTGCCTTCTTCTGCTCCTCAGCCTTTTCCACCACAAATCTGGCTCTCTCCACTTCCTGCTGAGCAACCTGTTTGGCTTCTACTGCCTCTGTGAACTCCTTTCCGAAGGTCAGATGTGTCAGGGACACGTCATCCAGGATGAGCCCAAACGTTGCTGCTCGCTCTGTGAGCTCATCGCTCACCTGCCTGGAGAGCAGCTCTCGCTGGCTAATCAATTCTCCAGCATCGAATCGAGCCACCACTGACTTGAGGATCTCTGTGGTGATAGACGGCAGGGCCCGCTCATCATAGTCCTCGCCAATGCTGGTGTAGATACGAGGAAGCTGGCTGGCCACCAGCCGGAAGAGGATGTGTAGTGTGATGTTGACGTTCTGCAAGTCTTTGCTACCAGTGATGACCGGTAAGTTCCGTGGTCGAGAGCGGCAATCAAAGATGATTAGTTTCTGTACCCAAGGAATGAGAAATGAGTCCCTTCCCCTACCACAATGTCCTGTACGCCTTCACCACGCCTCCTGCAACTGCCAACGGCAGGCCGAACTTTCCGATGGACTCAAACACTTTGGCAGCCATGACTCCTTTTGTTGCTTCTGCTCACACCTGCTTTCACTCTCAATAAAAGTGTTTTTATATATTTCCCCTCACTCACTTACTTCAGATCCTCTTCACCTCCATACCTCTCCAACTTTTCCCCTCCAAAACACCTTGTAAACATCAAAGCAAAAGATTAAAATAAACAATCAAAAGATCAAGAAGTCAGAAAGTGCCCAACAAAATGAAACAAAACATCCACAAACACTTTTTTGTTTGTTTTGAGATTATACTCCTCTTTCCTTCTTCCAAACTCTCATACACCTCTCCATATTCTCTTTAAAATGCATGACCTCTTTTATCATAAACTTTATCATAAATTATTATATACATATCTGTATATAATGACATATACATAAATATATACATGTATCTATGACACGCCCACAAACACACCCCCCCACACACACATATGAGAACACTATTTATTCCTCTTAGCGTTCTGTAGGTGTCTGTAGTTCCTTATATAAGGTTGAAGCATCTTGGGCTTTCATTAATCAACTCTAGCAGATCTGTTGCTGTTGTCCTTGCTCAATTCAGGTTAAGGAAATCATGTTGGTGGTATGGTATAATTGTAGAATTTGATATTGCTATAATAAACAAGTTTACTGCCAATTATCTGATACTCTGGTTCTTAATATCTTCCCACCCTCTTTCCTTCAATGTTCTCTGAGCCTTAGATATCAGGTTTGTTTTAAAGATGTATCTATTAATTAATAAGATTGATTTGCTGTAGTTTTAGATAACAGTCTCTGTTGCAAAGAAAAGTTTCCTTGATGAGGGATGAGAACTTCCATTACCAGTGAACAATGGGGGCGGGGGCAAACATTTACCATGTAGTAGAGATTATGCAGATTTAGTAGAGTAGTGATTTTAGGTTTTCCTCCTAGGTCCATGACTTCACTAGTTCTAGACATGTAGGAAATCATTCCTCCAGAACCAGAAATAATTGATTTTTGGTGAGCACTTTCATTTTGGCAAATTATCCCTGCCTGTCCTGGAATATTGTTGATAGACCCAAAAGGGCAGATTTTTGGAGAAAGCCTATTTTGTGCCTTGCCAGCAGCTATAAATTGTGAATACCTTCTTGTGACCACTGCCCCTACTCAATGCTGGGACACGTATGGCATGAACCTGTCCTAGTTTTGTGTGTTGTTGTCACAACCTGTATGAGTGCATATGTGTATTAGTTCTGTTATGTAGAAGACACTCTTTCTTTGGAGTCATCTATGGTCTCTGGAAGTTACAATCATTCCGCTTCCTCTATCACATTGATCCCTGAAACTTGAGGGGAAAGATTTGATGGGGACAACACATTTAAGACTGAGTGTTTCAATGTCTATCAATAACTTCACATTGTTCAGCTGTGTGTCTCTGTGTTGGTTCCCATGAACTGCAAAAAACAAAAACAAAAAACACTATTTTGATTAGGGTTGAATAAGGCAGTAATCTTCAAGTATAGTACTATGACATTAGGATTCATTTTATTATTTTTTTTCTTTTAAGAGAATAATAATAGTAGGGTTTGCCCTAGGTGTATGGTCCATACATTGCCATTTATATGTTCCCTCTCATGGAGTGGACCTTAAATCCAACCAAATCATGACTACTTATCCCCATAACATTTCCCCCACATTGTACCAGTGTATATTGTAGTCATTTATTATTTTAGGTACCAGGGCTTGCAGCTAAATGATATTGATAAATATCTTTCTCCTTTGGTACTATTCACAGGATCTTCCAGTAATATGAATATTAGTTAGTAGGAGTGAAGTTTCTATTTAGAAAGTTCAATGACATCAGTAATTTTTTTTTTCAGCAACAGAGCCATATCTTCAGATTATAGAGAGCAACCAATAGATTTGGCATCGTCCAATGATGTTTGTAGGTTTTTATGGGACTCCTTTGGACAATGGCTCAACAAGTTGTAACCAATTTCTGGCACTGGAAGTTTTACATAGTGGCATAAGACATCTAGTTGGTGTATTGTCTTCCCTACTATTTTATGATTTTCTTTAGCTTTGTTTTGTGTGTGTGTGTGTGTGTGTGTGTGTGTGTGTGTGTGTGTGTATGCCTGTGTGTATCAAGCTTCTACTGTAGTAGTTTCCCATATGGTTTTGTAAATAGTCTTTGCTGTTACTTATCCTAAGCCATATTTTCTCCTTTAGCCTTCTCTTTTATTCTTCTCATTATTTAATCTTCTTGTTCTCCTTCCCCTTTTTATGTTCCTAGCACTGTATTACATTTTTCCTTCCTTGGAAGACCTGTCTTCTCCACTGATCCCTTACTCTGTACTTGTCAGTGGCCATATAAATTATAGTGCAATAGAAAACTTAAAGCTAACATGAATATGTAAAGAGAAAACAGTATTTGCCTATCTGTGTGTGAATTAACTCACTTGGGATTTTTTGTTGTTGTTGTTCTACTTTCATCTGTTTGTACATTTTAAAATTTATTTATTCTTAACAGGTAAGTAGTATTCTAATTTGTGAGTTTATCATCTTCATTATCCATTCATCAGTTGATAAATATATAGGCTTTTTCTAAAAGAGCAGAATCTTTATAATAAAGATAACACTTAACGTTAATGACAGATCTGTATGTTGTAGCTTGTACTTTCTAACTGTTCTCCCAGCATGGTTAATTTGCTCTTTTCTTCTCCACCATTAAGTTGGCCATTGTCAGTGGATTCCATCTATGATGCTCATGCATCAATACTAATTATAAATCCACTATATCCATCCTTTATAATAAGTTGGAACTAATAATTCTTTTCTAATAAGTGAAAAGAATTTTCAACTAAGAAAACTAATAAATGGGTCAATTGTCATGATTCACATGAAAATACCATGCTATTAAGAAGCACTATTTATTTACTATTATTATTTTTCAGGCTTTCTAAAAATTTTTGAGAGCTTCCCTCTGAGCCCAGAGGGACCACTCGGGGACCACTGTCAAGAGAGCACAGAACGGGTGAGCCAAGGGAGCCACAGCTCCCTACCCCTGTTCCCCTGTCCTCATCTCTGAAGAAATGCCTTCATCAAAAAGTTAAGAAATCTGAGCAGGGCGTGGCAGCTCACGGCTTTAATCCCTGTATTTGGGAAGCTGAGGCAGGTAGATCTCTTTGAGTGAGGCCAGCCTGATATATATAGGAAGTTCCAAGCCAACCAGGACTATAGTGAGACCCTGTCTCAAAAACACAGAAATAGGAACATGCACGAACTTGGGGCTTTAACACCTCATAAAAGCATTACATAAAGAAATAATGAGTTTAGTGAGGTTGGATGTGGTAACATATGATTATAATTCCAGCTAACGCCAGAGGAACTCCGCCCCACTGGAGGCTGGGGCCTCTTCCAGACAGGGCCACCCCCACCATCTTCCCTCTGAGCTCAGTGGAGGCGGCTAGGGCCCCTTGTGTGCTCTCTACGCCCCAGGACTTTAAGATCACCTCAGGGTTATGGGTGAGTGGAGTGAAGTGTTGGCTTTGGGAAGCACAGAAGGTCTGGTTTCAGCATCAGCAGGAACAGAGGAACTCTGCCCAACTGGAGGCTGGGATCTCTTCCAGCCAGGGCCACCCCTGCCACCCACCTTCTGAGCTCAGTGGAGGTAACTAGGGCCACTTGTGTGCTCTCCACACCCCAGGACCTTGGGATCACCACGGGATTACAGAAGCGAGGCAGCCTCCTGGGAAAGTTCTGACCCTAGAACTCAGGAAGTGGATCAGAGCTCCAGTCTGCTAGACACTAGACATGCAAGAGAAGTGCTTGCCTGCAGAGAATGCTCTGATCACTGGATCTCCAGGGAGAGTTGGTCTACCAGAAGTGCTGTCAGAGGCTAACAGAATCACAGGAGGATCAAGCTCAAACCAGTGATAGCTTGGACATTAACATCAGAAATCTCCTGGCTGGGTGTGGTGGCGCACGCCTTTAATCCCAGCACTCGGGAGGCAAAGGCAGGTGGATTTCTGAGTTCGAGGCCAGCCTGGTCTACAAAATGAGTTCCAGGACAGCCAGGGTTATACAGAGAAACCCTGTCTCGAAAAACCAAAAAAAAAAAAAAAAAAAAAAAAAAAAAAAAAAAAAAAAAAAAAAAAACAAAAAAAAAAAAAANAAAAAAAAAAAAAAAAAAAAAAAAAAAAAAAAAAAAAAAAAAAAAAAAAAAAAAAAAAAAAAAAAAAAAAAAAAAAAAAAAAAAAAAAAAAAAAAAAAAAAAAAAAAAAAAAAAAAAAAAAAAAAAAAAAAAAAAAAAAAAAGAAAGAAATCTCCAGATAGCAAGAGGCAAACAACATAAGAATCTTACTAACAGAAACCAAGAAAACTGGGCATCATCAGAACCCAGTACTCCCACTGCAAAGAGTCCTGGATACCGCAACATGCCCCAAAAGCAAGACACAGATTTTAAATCATATCTCATCAGGATGGTAGAAGATTTTAAGAAGGACATTAATAATACACTTAAAGAAATACAGGAGAACAATGCTAAACAGGCAGAAGACCTTAAAGAAGAAAAAAAAAAAGTTCTTCAAGGAACTATAGGAGAACACTGCTAAACAGGTAGAAGCTATTAAAGAGGAAATACAAAAATCCCTCAAGGAATCACTGCTAAACAAGTAGAAGCGCTTAAAGAGCTACAGGCAAACACTGCTAAACAGGTAGAAAAAAATGCAAAAATCCCTTTAAAAACTACAGGAAAACACAACCAAACAGGTGATGGAATTGAAGAAAACCATTCAAGATCTAAAATTGGAAGTAGAAACACTGAAAAAAATGCAAAGAGAGGCAACTCTGGGTACAGAAACCCTAGGAAAGAAATCAGGAACCAGAGATGTGAGCATCAGCAACAGAATACAAGAGATAGAAGAGAGAATCTCAGGTGCAGAAGATTCCATAGAGATCATGGACACAACAATCAAAGAAAATGCAAAATGCAAAAAGATCCTAACTCAAAACATTCAAGAAATGCAGGACAAAATGAGAAGACCAAACCTATGGGTAATAGGAGTAGATGAGAATGAAGATTCTCAACTTAAAGGGCCAGCAAATATCTTCAACAAAATCATAGAAGAAAACTTCCCATACCTAAGGAAAGAGATGCCCATGAACATACAAGAAGCCTACAGAACTCCAAACAAACTCAACTAGAAAAGAAATTCCTCCCTACACATAATAATCAGAACAACAATGCATTAAATAAAGACAGAATATTGAAAGCAGTAAGGGAAAAAGGACAAGTAACATATAAAGACAGGCCTATTAGAATCACTCCAGATTTTTCACCAGAGACTATGAAAGCCAGAAGATCCTGGACAAATGTTATACAGACACTAAGAGAACACAAATGCCAGTCCAGGCTACTATACCCAGCAAAACTGTCAATTACCATAGATGGAGAAACCAAAGATTTCCATGACAAAACTAAATTCACACAATATCTTTCCATGAATCCAGCCCTTCAAAGGATAATAACAGAAAACACCAACTCAAAGATGGAAACTACACCCTAGTAAAATAAGAAAGTAATCCTTTAAAAAAACTAAAAGAAGACAACCACAAGAACAGACTCCCATCTTTAACATCAAAAATTACAGGAAGTAACACTAACCTTTCTTTGATTTCTCTTATCATCAATGGACTCAATTCCCCAATAAAAAGACATAGAATAGCAGACTGTCTACACAAACAAGACCCAACATTTTGCTGCTTCCAGGAAACCCACTTCAGAGACAAAGATAGACACTACTTCAGAGTAAAAGGCTGGAAAACAATTTCCAAGCAAATGGCTCGAAGAAACAAGCAGGAGTAGCCATTCTAATATCGAATAAAATTGACTTCCAACCCAAAGTTATCAAAAAAGTCAAGGAAGGGCACTTCATACTCATCAAAGGCAAAATCCACCAAAATGAACTCTCAATTCTAAATATCTATGCTCCAAATGTAAGGGCAGCCACATTCATTAAAAAAACTTTAGTAAAGCTCAAAGCAAACATTCTACCTAACACAATAATAGTGGGAGAATTCAACACCCCACTCTTACTAATGGACAGATCCTGGAAACAGAAACTAAACAGAGACAGATGGACACTAACAGAAGTTATAAAAAAAATGGATTTAACAGATATCTATAGAACATTTTATCCTAAAAAAAAGTATATACCGCTATATGATATAGTGTCTATGTTTGGTGACTGATTGTGGGATGG
>LR753314.1:1231879-1245942 GCA_902729485.2 Mus minutoides
GGAAGAAAGCCTAGGACCAGATGGGTTTAGTGCAGAGTTCTATCAGACCTTCAAAGAAAACCTTATTCCAACACTCCTCAAGCTATGCCACAAAATAGAAACAGAAGGCACTCTACCAAATTCGTTCTACGAAGCCACAATTACTGATATCCAAACCACACAAAGATCCAACAAAGAAAGAGAACTTTAGACCACTATCCCTTATGAATATTGATGCAAAAATTCTCAATAAAATCCTCGCAAACCGAACCCAAGAACACATCAAAATGATCATCCATCATGACCAAATAGGCTTCATGCCAGGCATACAGGGATGGTTTACTATACAGAAATCCATCAACATAATTCACTATATAAACAAACTCAAAGACAAAAATCACGTGATCATCTCCTTAGATGCTGAGAAAGTATCTAACACAATCCAGCATTCATTCATGATAAAAGTCATGGAAAGATCAGGGATTTAAGGCCCATACTTAAGCATAAAAAAAGCAATATACAACAAACCAATAGCCAACATCAAAGTAAATGGAGAGAAGCTGGAAGCAATCCCACTAAACTAGACAAGGTTGCCCACTTTCTCACTACCTATTCAATTTAGTACTTGAAGTCCTAGCCAGATCAATTCAACAATGAAAGGAAATCAAGGGGATATAAATTGGAAAGGAGGAAGTCAAAAATCACTATTTGCAGATGATATGACAGTATATATATATATATATATATATATATATATATATATATATATATGTGTGTGTGTGTGTGTGTGTGTGTGTGTGTGTGTGTGTGTGTGACCCTAAAGATTCCACCAGAGAGCTCCTAAACCTGATAAACAACTTCAGCGCAGTAGATGGATATATAATTAACTCAAACAAATCAGTGGCCTTTCTCTACACAAGAGATAAACAGGATGAGAAAGAAATTAGGGAAACAACACCCTTCACAATAGTGACAAATAATACAAAATACCTTGGTGTGACTTTAACGAAGGAAGTGAAAGATCTATATGACAAGAACTTCAAGTCTATGAAGAAAGAAATTGAAGAAGATCTCAGAAGATGGAATGATCTCCCATGCTCATGGATTGGCAGGATTAATATAGTCAAAATGGCTATCCTGCCGAAAGCAATCTACAGATTCAATGCAATCCCTATCAAAATTCCAACGCAATTCTTCACTGAGATAGAAAGGGCAATTTGCAAATTCATCTGGAATAATAAAAAACCTAGGAGAGCAAAAACTATCCTCAAGAATAAAAAATCTTCTGGTGGAATCACCATGCCTGACCTCAAGCTGTACTACAGAGAAATTGTGATAAACAAACAAACAAACAAACAAACACCTGCATTTTACTGGTATAACAACAGACAGGTAGACCAATGGAATAGAATTGAAGACCCAGAAATAAACCCACACACCTTTGGTCACTTTATCTTTGACAAGGGACCTAAAACTATACAGTGGAAAAAAGACAGCATTTTCAACAAATGGTGCTGGCACAACTGGCGGTCAACATGTAGAAGAATGCCAATTGATCCATTCCTATCTCCTTGTACAAAGCTCAAGTCTAAGTGGATCAAAGACCTCCACATTAAACCAGAGACACTGAAATTCATAGGGGAGAAAGTGGGGAAAACCCTTGAATATATGGGCCCAGGGGTAAAATTCCTAAACAGCACACCAATGGCCTGTGCTGTAAAATCACAAATCTACAAATGGGACCTCATAAAATTGTAAAGCTTCTGTAAAGCAAATGATACTGTCAATAAGAAAAAAAGACCACCAACGGACTGGGAAAGAATTTTTACCAATCCTAAATCTGATAGGAGGCTAATATCCAATATTTACAAAGAGCTCAAGAAGCTGAACTCCAGAAATTCAAATAACCCCATTAAAAATGGTGTACAGAGCTAAACAAAGAATTCTCAACTGAAGAATGCCAAAGGGCTGAGAAGCACCTTAAAAAATGTTCAAAATCCTTAATCATCTGAGAAATGCAAATCAAAACAACCCTGAGATTCCACCTCACACCAGTCAGAATGGCTAAGATAAAAAATTCAGGTGACATCAGATGCTGGTGAGGATGTGGAGAAAGAGGAACACTCCTTCATTGCTGGTGGGATTGCAAGCTGGTACAACCACTATGGAAATCAGTCTGGTGGTTTCTCACAAAACTGGACATAGTACTATGGAAAGATCCAGCAATACCTCTACTGGGCATATACCCAGAATATATTCCAGCTAGTAACAAGGACACATGCTCCACTATTTTCATAGCAGCCTTATTTATAATAGCCAGAACCTGGAAAGAACCCAGATGTCCCTCAACAGAGGAATGGATATAGATAATGTGGTACATTTACACAATGGAGTACTACTCAGCCATTAAAACAATGAATTTATGAAATTCTTGAGCAAATGGATGTATCTGGAGGATATCATCCTTAGTGAGGTAACCCAATCATAAAAGAAGTCACTTAATATACGCTCACTGATAAGTGGATATTAGCCCAGAAACCTAGAATACCCAAGATACAATTTCCAAAACACAAGAAAATCAAGAAAGACCAACGTGTGGATACTTCATTCCTTCCTAGAATAGGGATTAAAATGTCCATGGAAGGAGGCGCAGAGACAAAGTTTGGAGCTAAAATGAAAGGATGGACCATCCAGAGAGTGCCCTACCCGTGTGGTCCATCACATAATCAGCCACCAAATGCAGACACTACTGCATACGCCAGCAGGATATTGCTGAAAGGACCCTGATATAGCTGTCTCCTGTGAGGCTTTGACAGTCCCTGACAAATACAGAAGTGGATGCTCACAATCATCTATAGGCAGAACACAGGGTCCCCAATGTAGGAGCTAGAGAGAGTACCCAAGAGTTGTAGGGGTCTGCAACCCTATAGATGGAACAACAATATGAACTAATCAGAACCCCCAGAGCTCACATCTCTAGCAGCATATGTATTAGAAGTTGGCCTTGTTGGCCATTACTGGAGAAGAAAGGCCCTTGGTCTAACAATGTTTATATGCCCCAGTACAGGGGAATGCCAGGGCGAAGTAGTGGGAGAAGGTGGGTAGGGGAGTAGGGCTGGGGGAGGGTATAGGGGACTTATGGGATAACACATGAAATGTAAATGAAGAAATTATCTAATAATAAATAAATAAATAGATAGATAAATAAAAGTAAAAAAGAAAACTTTTTGATATGTTAATGCCATATTTTCAAACAGATATCATGTTGACACTCTTCCCTGTTTTCTTCACTGGAGAAATTTGTACTTTTTGTTAAAGAACATTTATTTGCAATATAGTCTATGAGCGGGCATTGATAGAAATGGTCATAAAATGGCCAATCCTCTATTTGCTCCTAAGCACTCAGGCTGCTGTGTTATTGTAAGAACGCATTAGAAGACTTAAGAGATTTTCATCAATTTGAGTGAACATGGGTCTAAGGTTGAAAGTAATAGCAGAGCAAATAACATGAAAAACAAATATCTCTGACATAAAGCACATTAGAGTGCACTGAAATAATGCCCCATAATCTCTGTGACTTGACTTTTAGAGATAGAGAACAGAAGAAGCTGAATGGTGAGAATTTTCCTTCCAAAAATGACTAAAAGCTCTTGGTTAATGATTTGGTAAGGTGACATGAAACTAGTTCTGGTCAAAGGATCTGTTGATAGCAGAATGAATGGACATTTTCTTAGGCAAAACTAAGTCTCTTTCTTCTCCCCAGGAGAGCAGAATTTCTGTTACTTCAGTTTTATATTGAAGGCTATTTTAAATGCCACCGATGGAAGATTCTAAATAGAGGAAATAATAATAATAGAGGAAATTCTGACTCTGTCAGACATTACGATGGACTTTGTAAAGTAGATTTCTCATATCTTAGGAAGAAAGGCTGTTCTTATTTCTATTCTTTAAAGGCAGTCTTAAATTTTAGACCTGTGAGCCCAAGTTCAGGCCAATTCTTTCATGTGCTGTCTCTAAATTCCCTAAAATGTGCCAACAGCCCTCTAAAATTGATATTTGCTCTCCCCAGAATAAGCATTAAGGGAAAAATGTATGTTGATTATTTTTAAATTATTGGAACTTCTCAGGCAACTTCACAGCTAGCCACCAAGATTTGCTGACTCAAGACGAAGTGTCAAGCTTGGGTTCTTGGCAGTCACTAGCATGACCTGGTCAAGTTAAAGAGAAAGCTAAGGGTGAGATTTCAACATCTAATTTTACCACACTTACCAATTTATTTCTGGATGCAACCCAGTACTTTATTTTTAATATGTGAGGCTCAATATCTCGTTGGAGTCACTTTCTCCATATGTGCTGCTTCAAAGAAACTCAAGAGGTTTTATGTTTGGAAAAATAAAAAAACAAAATGTTCTTTTCTTTATGAATTCTGAAAACCAAGAAATCAATTGTCTGACATGTTTGTTTACCACTAAAGATTAAAATGTTTTTTATTTGGGTGTCTATATATGTTTTGATGGCAATATTCAATATTTAGATCATAGAAGATGAAATTATTCTCTTAATATTTATAAAGAATTGGGAACAAGTATTAAATATCTAATAAATTAAAATGGTCTCTCATTTATTATGTTTCCTTTTATTATATAATCATGGTCTATTTTTAATAAATTTTTTTCTGGACTCAAAAGGTGATTATTGTGATCATGTGTAGGAAGCTAGACTAGTTGTGAACTCTGGTATAAAAGAAGGAAAATATGTGTTCCTAAAATGAAATCCCTGTTATTATTTCATGTTACTGCTGTAGGGCAGCACAATGCTTTGTTTGTAACGACATGCACATATCAATTAATAAAACCTACAAAAATAACACACTTCATATTAAGACATGAGGAATAGCAAGTGAGTACAATCACAATGATAGAATGTAAGCTTTAAAAATTCAAAATTGTTGAGGGGTAGCTTACTAGTGTTGAAGAAATGGAATTTGTGTGTTCTGAAAGTGTCATCTCAAAGGTATCAGAAAATCTAAACTTTAGCTTTTTCCCCACAAAACAAACATAGAAACATCTAAGCCATATGGTTATCATTGCATTAGGAAAGCAGTTCCTTGTACACAGTAAATCATCAAAGGGTCAACTTAAAATTTCTAGGTAAATTGTCCTGGGTTTTGACTTCTGACTCTAGTATTTACTAGTAGTTTGTCTGTTGGACAGATTAATGAATTTGCCTTTATTTTCACTTAATGCTGTTAGCTAAGTAAATGAAGCAAAATAAAGTTTTTAGTTTAGATGTCTAAATGCTGCTATTATAATTAATAAAACATGACTATTTTGGGGATTCCTAAATGTTAGAATTGACAGGCACCAGTTGGTTCAGTGAATTTCAATTTGCCTCCTATAGTGCTTGATTGTAATACAGACATTTCAACTCTGTTTGTTTATAGGCATATAAAAGGTATTATTTTTCCACATGAATTTTCACTTGAAGAAATAAGTTCATGTTGCCAAGGAAAGATTGAAAAACACTTACTTGTTCCAAGCTCATTAAAGATGCTGCAATTGAAACTCAGGAAAGTTAATAACAAAGCACCAACAACTGGAATTCAGGTCAACAGAGTTCTGACGCCAGCTGTCTGATATTTCCACTGTCTCCCTGCCAGTTGCACTTCAACTTTCATTTTAATTAAATGATTTCAGGAAATGAGATAGAATCTGCACATTCTTCTTGTCCTAGGAATCAATAAACGATAAATTTCCCCCAACTTTATAAGAATTACTAAAGAATTTAGAGGAATTGCCAAAAAAAATCACTACAAATAAAATAGTTTATCACTATTTCAAGGAGCCATTTGAAGACATATTTGCTTCTAATAACTATACATTTTCTCATATGCAGAGAACTTTATCTTTTCACATTTTTTTCAATTTTAAATTAGATATTTTCTTCATTTACATTTCAGATGCTAGCCCGAAAGTCCACTATACCCTCGCTCTGCCTGCTCCCCAACCTACCCACTACTTCTTAGCCCTGGCAAACCCTTGTACTAGGGCATATAAAGTTTGCAAGACCAAGGGGGCCTCTCTTCCCAATGATGGCCTAGCTTCTATTTCATATGCAGCTAGAGACACTAGCTCTGGGATTACTGGTTAGTTCATATTGTTGTTCAACCTATAGGGTTGCAGACCCCTTTAGCTCTTTGGGTACTTTCTCTAGTTCCTCCATTGGGGGCCCTGTGTTCCATCCTATAGATGACTGAGAGCATCCACTTCTGTATTTGCCAGGCACTGGCATAGCCTCACTAGAGACAGCTATGGCAGGGTGCTTTCAGCAAAATCTTGCTGGCATATGCAATAGTGTCTGTGTTTGGAAGCTGATTATGGGATGGATCTCCAGTTGGGACAGTCTCTGGATGGTCTATTCCTTCCTCTGAGCATCAAACTTTGTCTCTGTAACTCCTTCCATGGGTATTTTGTTCCCCATTCTAAGCGGAACGAAGTATCCACACTTTGGTCTTCCTTCTTCTTGAGTTTCATGTGTTTTGCAAATTGTATCTTGGGTATTCTAAGTTTCTGGGCTAATATCTACTTATCAATGAGTGCATATCAAGTGAGTTCTTTTGTGACTGGGTTACCTCACTCAGCATAATATCATCCAGATCCATACATTTGCCTAAGAATTTCATGAATTCATTGTTTTTAATTGCTGAGTAATTCACTGTTTTTAATCCATGGTGTAAATGTACCACATTTTCTGTATCCATTCCTTTGTTGAGGGACATTGGGGTTCTTTCCAGCTTCTGGCTATTATAAATAAGGATGCTATGAACATAGTGGAGCATGTGTTCTTATTACTAGTTGGAACATCTTCTGGGTATATGCCCAGGAGAGGAATTGCTGGATCTTCTGGTAGTGCTATGTGCAATTTTCTGAAGAACTGCCAGACTGATTTCCAGAGTGGTTGTACCAGCTTGCAATCCCACCAACAATGGAGGAGTGTTCCTCTTTCTCCACATCCTCACAAGCATCTGCTGTGACATGAATTTTTTATCTTAGTCATTCTGACTGGTGTGAGGTGGAATCTCAGGGTTGTTTTGATTTTCATTTCCCTGATGATTAAGGTTGTTGAACATTTTTTCAGGTGCTTCTCAGCCATTTGGTATTCCTCATTTGAGAATTCTTTGTTTAGATCTCTACCCCATTTTTTAATTGGGTTATTTGATTTTCTAGAATCCATCTTTTTTAGTTCATTGAATATATTGGATGTTACTCCCCTATCAGATTTAGGATTGGTAAAGATCTTTTCCAAGTCTGTTGGTGGCCTTTTTGTCTTATTGACAGTGTCTTTTGCCTTACAGAAGCTTTGCAATATTATGAGGTCCCATTTGTCAATTCTCAATCTTACAGCACAGGCCATTGCCGTTCCGTTCAGGATTTTTTCCTCTGTGCCCATATCTTCGAGGCTTTTCCCCACTTTCTCCTCTATAAGTTTCAGTGTCTCTGGTTTTATGTGGAGATCCTGGATCCATGTAGACCTGAGCTTTGTACAAGGAGATAAGAATAGATCAATTTGCATTCTTGTACATAATAACCACAAGTTGTGCCAGCACCATTTGTTGAAAATGCCATCTTTATTCCACTGGATGATTTTAGCTTCCTTGTCAAAGATCAAGTGACCATAGGTGTGTGGGTTCATTTCTGTGTCTTCAATTCTATCCCATTCATCTAGCTGTCTGTCACTGTACCAGTACCATGCAGTTTTTATCACAATTGCTCTGTAGTACAGTTTTAGGTCAGGCATGGTGATTCCACCTGCTGTTGTTTTATCATTGAGAAGAGTTTTTGCTATCCTAGGTTTTTTTTGTTATTCCAGATGAATTTGGAAATTGCCCTTTCTAATTCCTTGAAGAATTGAGTTGGAATTTTGAAGGGGATTGCATTGAATCTGTAGATTGCTTTTGGCAAGATAGCCATTTTTACTATATTGATCCTGACA
This sequence comes from Mus minutoides, assembly GCA_902729485.2. Lineage (NCBI taxonomy): Eukaryota > Metazoa > Chordata > Mammalia > Rodentia > Muridae > Mus > Mus minutoides. The sequence continues at coordinate 1,239,851 of LR753314.1, forward strand.
ATCCATGAGCAGTGGGAGATCTTTCCGTCTTTTGAGATCTTTGATTCCTTTCTTCAGAGACTTGAAGTTCTTATCATACAGATCTTTCACTTCTTTTGTTAGAGTCACAACCAAGATATTTTATATTATTTGTGACTACTGTGAAGGGTGCTGTTTCTCTAATTTCTTTCTCAGCCCGTTTATCCTTTGTTTAGAGAAAGGCTATTGATTTGTTTGAGCTAATTTTATATCCAGCTACTTCACTGAAGCTGTTTATCAGGTTTAGGAGTTCTCTGGTGGAATTTGTAGGATCATTTACATATCTTATATCATCTGCAAATAGTGATATTTTTACTTCTTCCTTTCCAATTTCTATCCCCTTGGCCTCCTTTTATTATCTAATTGCTCTGGCTAGGACTTTGAGTACTATATTGAATAGGTAGGGAGAAAGTGGGCAGCCTTGTCTAGTCCCTGATTTTAGTGGGATTGCTTCCATCTTCTCTCCAATCTTTTCACATTTTTTAGTGAATTTCTTTCATTGTATAAATAAGACAGAAAGAAGATGTTTCTAATTTTATGTTTATTTTACCACAAATAATTCTTTAAATAACTTGTCAATTGATTTGCTTAGAAATTGGCTATTATTAAATAACATTTACAATTCTCCTGGTAAAATAATTAGTTCATGCTACCTAATCATAGTTCAACTTATAATTTTAAATATATTTAAATATTGGAAATTCTGATTATTATTACTTTGGGGGTCATTTCTTACATGATTGGCGAGGGACTATCCTTACATAAGACCAACAAAGAATGCTTGAATTATATGCAAACATTGCATATTAAAGAAAACAAATAATCAAAAAATTTACATCTTAGACTCAACAAAGAAATAACATTATAACAGCTGTATGAACAGAGACAAAGGGAAGAATTTTCTCTGGCCATCTATATATGGCAAAATTTAACTGGAAATTAATCAGGTCATCCAACTATATTCTTCAATACTGCAATTTCAATATACTGTCCCTTGGTAGGGACAATGGGAGAAAGCAAAATTTTCTTTTCTCTATTTTATAATATTTGAGAATTTTTTTGTAATTATAACAGAAGTTAGGAAACATGTCACTTCAATTTTATGTTAATGTTTGATAACATACATCCATTATGTAGTTGATAAGTTCTGACACCTATTTATTAAAACATATATTGAATTTCACCCCAAAAAAGAAAATATTTTAGCATTTAATTCTTTTATTGATTTTAGTAACTGTCTAAGTATTTGAATTTCTACTCAAATAAAATTCTCCAGAAGTTATACATTTCTTCTGTTTGAGTATATTAGCAGTAATTTCTACTTCGCAGAAGCTTTTTCAATATCATAAACTACATTGTGGTAGAAGTTCTAAGAACAAATCATCCATTTTTGAGACTTTATACATGATGATTCCGTTCAGAGGGCCATCATCATAGCTTCAGGTCTCTAGTTCTTTGAGTCTTTTACATTGTGAAATAAACTTTCTTTACTGAATATTCTGGTTTTTACAGCCCAACATTGCCATCTGGCAATATTGAAAATCTACTATAAGCTCTCATGTGAAATACACACAAGCAAGTCTACAGACGTTCTCATGAATCTCAGTGATGGCTAGCAGGGTGTCTCTAGCAGTATGGTAGTTGATTCGCAGGTTTATCTGACAAACTCTGCATGAACTTTTCCAGAAGTGTGTGATCCACCAGGCTCTGCTCTTCTGTTAAGACCCTGCTTGAAGGGAGTTAAGAAAATAACTTTTCCTCGTGTAGCTTGCTTTATGTTTTTGCTCTCTCCACCACCTTGTTCTTTTTTCTAAACCGAGATTATATATTTCTTGTTATTATTTCCCAACCATCATTCCAACACTGTGTCTCATAACTTCAGCAGTTCCCTTTCACCATGAGCCATATTAGCTTCAGTTTTCCTTAGCTTTGACCCTAAACAACCTACCACACTTATTCTGAGTATCTTAGTCTTTCCTGAAATTAATCTGATTTATTCAATTTCTATTTTGTATCATTGCCAAAGGCAATATTACCTTGGTCTCTTGAGATGCTCTCTTTTGGCTCCACATTTAGGCTACTAGCAGATCCTATTTTTATTTATTTTCTTTCTCCAGAACAACATAATTATCTTAGGAACCTTTGCTTATTGCCTGTCATTTACTGGCAATTACTCCTAGATCACCAATCAGTTTACAATCTGTGAACTTTGGATGTACACTGCCCAGGAAGTGGTACTATTAGAAAGTGTGGACCAGTTGAAATATATGTGGCCTTGATGGAGTAGGCATTTTACTGTGGGTGTTGGTTTTAAGACGCTCATCCTGACCCTACTTTCTCCACAAGGCTGTCCCCACCACCCACCACCCACCACCCATCACACACCACCCACTCCCCACCACTCATCATACACCCAATCAGAATGCTAAACTCCCTGCAACCTCCAGTCTCTTAAAGGTTAGGTACATGTTCTCTGATTGGATCCAGACCCGGCAGTCCTCTGCAGTATATGATGGGGGACTCATATCAGCTGGTGTATGCAACCTGGTTGGTGGCCAAGTGTTTGAGATATCTCAGGGGTCCAGGTTAATTGAGACTGCTGGTCCTCCCACAGAGTTACCCTCTTCCTCAGCTTGTTCTAGCTTTTCTGTAATTCAATCACAGGGGTCAGCAGCTTCTGTCCATTAGTTGGGTGCAAATATCGATATCTGACTGTTTCAGCTGTGTATTGGGTTTTTCAAAGGGAAGTCATGAAAGGTCCCTTTTTGAGAGCCTTCATAGCCTCAGTAATAGTGTCAGGACTTGGGATTTCTTCTTGAGCTGGATCCCACTTTGGGCCTGCGCTGGACCTTCTTTTCCTCATGGCTCCTCTCCATTTCCATCCCTGAAGTTCTTTCAGACAAGAGTAATTATGGGTCAGAGTTTTGACTGGGATGGCAATCCCTTCCCTCACTTGATGCCTTGTCTTCCTGCTGGAGGTGGGCTCTATCATTTCCCTCTCCCTACTGTTGGACAATTTACCTAAAGTCCTTCCCTTTGAGTCCTGAGAGTCTCTCACCTCCCAGGTCTCTGGGACATTCTGGAGGGTCCCCACAACCTCCTACCTTCAAAGGTTGCCTGTTTTGATTCTTTCTGCTGGCCCTCAGGGCTACCAGATCAGGTTCACCTCTTTCCCTCCTTCCCATCCATTTTCCCTCCCAGGTCCCTCCTTCTTCACCACTTAGGATTGCTTTCTTCTCCCTTCTAAATAGGACTGAGGCTTCTTCACTTGGGCCCTTGAGTTTGTTGAACTTTTTGAGTTCTGTGGACTGTATACTGGTTTTTGTTTTGTTTTTGTTTCTTTGTTTGTTTAGTTAATATCCATTTATTAATGAGTAAATACCCTACATGTCCTTTTGGGTCTGAGTTACCTCAATTAGGATGTTATTTTCTAGTTCCAATCCATTTGACTGCAAAACTTGGGATATCCTCATTCTTAATAGCTGATCAGTATTCCATTGTGTAAATGAACCACATTTTCTATATTCATTCTGTCTGTCTTGGGACATCTGGGTTATTTCCAGCTTCTGGCTATCACAAACAAGGTCACTATGAACATAGTGGAACGCATGCCCCTGTGGCATGGTGTGCCATATTTTGAGTATATTCCAAAGAGTGGTATTTCTGGGTCTTCAGTTAGATTTATATCTAATTTTCTGAGGAACCTCCAGATTGATTTCCAAAGTGGTTTTTACCAGTTTGCAATCCTACCATCAATTCAGGAGTGTTCCTCTTTCTCCACATCCTCACCAACATGTGTTGTCACCTGACATTTGGATCCGAGCCATTTTGATTGGTGTAAGGTGGAAATGACTTGCATTTCTCTGATTACTAAGGATTTTGAACATTTCTTTTGGTTCTCAGCCATTTGAGATTCCTCAGTGTGAATTTTCAGTTTAGTTCTATACCCCATTTTTTGATTGGTTGTTTGGTGGTTAGCTTCTTGAGTTCTTATATATTTTGGATATCTATGAGATGTGGTGTTAGTGAAGATTGTTTTTCCCAATCTGTAGGTGGCTGATTTATCTTATTGGCTATGTCCTTTGCCTTACAGAAGCTTTCCAGTTTCATGAGGCCCCATTTATCAATTCTTGATCTAAGAGTGTGAGCCATTAGAGTTCAGTTTAGGAAATTTTCCATTCTGCCAATGAGTTCAAGGCTCTTTTCCATTTTCTCTACTATTAGACTCAGTGTATATGGTTTTATGTTGTAGTGGCTATTTCTGTTTGTCAAATTGACTATATCTGGAATGAACTACAATCCAGAATTGGAAGGCTCACCAGTGACCCTAATCTGGAGGCTGGGAGATAGAAGTTTCTGACCTGGATTTTGGTATGGAGATCTTGGAGTATAGTGGCTATGGATTCCAGAAGATTAAGACAGGGAGATCTCTGAGTTCAAGGTCATCTGGAATTAAAGGTGTGGTGGCACACACCTTTATTCTGGGCTACCCCTTCTTCTTGAGACCATATAAGAACATTGGAAGAAGGGAGTCTCTCTCTCCCTCTCCCTCTCCCTCTTTTCCTCTCCCTCTCCCTCTCCTTCTCCCTCTTTCCCTCTCCCTGTCACTCTTTCCCTCCTTCTCTCTTTCCCTCTCCCTCTGTCCTTCAACTGCTTGTCATGTAGTACTGAGCAACTGCTAGAATTTCCATTCTTGAACTTCCATTCACAGCTGCTACTGACCATTGTTGGGTGTTGAACTGCAGACTGTAAGCCATCAATAAATTCCTTTACTATATAGAGACTACCCATATGTTCTATGACTCTAGAGAACCCTGACTAATACATATGTTGAGGCACTTGATCCACTTGGACTTGAGATTTGTGTAAGTTGACGAATGTGGGTCTATTTTCATTTTTCTACATACAGACAACAAGTTAGACCAGCATCATTTATTGTATCTGATCTCTTTTTTCCATTGTATATTTTTGGCTTCTTTGCCAATGAACAAGTGTCTGTAAGTGTGTGGTTTTATTTCTGGGTCTTCAATTCTATTCCATTGATCAACATGTCTGTCTCTGTAGCAATACTGAGGTCATGGAAGGTGATTCCTCCAGATATTGTTTTATTTTTAAGTATTGTTTTCCATATTCTGGGGTTTTTACCTTTCCAGATGAATTTGAGAATTGCTCTTGCCATGTCTTTGAAGAATTGTGTTGTAATTTTGATAAGGATTGCATTGAATCTGTAGATTGCCTTAGGTAGCATGGCCATTTTTACTATATTATTTCTGCCAATCCATGAGCATGAGAGACCTCTCCATTTTCTGGCATCTTTTTTGATTTCTCTCTTGAGAGACTTGAATTTATTGTCCTACAGGTCTTTTTCACTTATTAGGTTAGAGTTACCGCAAGATGTTTTGTATTATTTGTGGCTATATTTCTCTAATTTCTTTCTTAGCCTGTTTATCATTTGTATAAAGGGAGGCTACTGATTTGTTTGACTTAATTTTATATCCAGAGACTTTGCTGATGTTGTTTATCAGGTGAAGTTCTCAGGTAGATTTTTGGGGGACACTTATATTTACTATCATATCATCTGCAAATACTGATACCTTTATTTCTTCTTTGCCATTTTATATCACCTTAATCTCTTTTTGTTGTCTTACTGTTTGAGCTAACACTTTGAGTACTATATTGAATAGATATGGGGAGAGTGGGCTTCCTTGTCCTGTTCCTGATTTTAGTGTGATTAGTTGAAGTATGTCTCCATTTAATTTGATATTGGCTGCTGATTTGCTGTGAATTGTTTTTATTATGGTTAGATATGTGCCTTGAATTCCTGATCTCTTTAATACTTTTAACATGAAGCAGTGTTATATTTTGTAAAATGATTTTTTTCATCTAAGGAGATGATCGTGTGATTTTTTTTTCTTTAGTTTGTATATATAGTGGATTATGCTATTGGATTTTTTTTTTAACTTTTATTAGATATTTTCTTCATTTACATTTCAAGTGTTATCCAGAAAGTTCCCTATATCCTCCCCCCTCCCGGCCCTGCTCCCCTACCCACCCTCTCCCACCCCTTGGCCCCG